>JAECMU010211991.1:0-11019 GCA_016106625.1 Dracogyra subfuscus | reverse complement strand
GGGGGGGTGTCTCAATTTTATGTAGTTAAACTGTTAAAGATAATAGTGTTTTTAAAGTTTAATTTTAAAGTTTAATTTAATGACACACTCAGCACAAGTAGTCGTCTTCTTTTAGAAATAGAAAATTTTAGTATCACTTTTGTTCTCATTTTTTGTCAATATCTTGGTTGAACTAACAAAAAACACAACCTGGATTCTAATATTCACAGAAAAACATATCTTTAAACTATTTCTTTCTAATGCTTTTGAAAAATACTGAGCATTTTGATAAAATATTACTTGAGGTATAAAAGGCAGTGATGTTGATTTGCCTTTGTAAATATGTAGAAATTAATCTCCATAATGTGTATATGAAAGGTGATGCTTTATTTGTAAAACTACATATAAATAATCTATGGCTGCTAATTGAAGTAAGCAACTTGTGTAGTGCTTTTGACCAACTGTCATAATTGTCATGTTTGATGCATAAAAATCACCAAGAAAACAGTAGTTTAGTTAATGTCACATTATTATTTCTTCCCTTGAAAACACCTCTTACAGTTTACCCATAAACATTTCCTGGTGTGTGGATTTTGTTCTTTTTGTTTTTCTTGCTACTTTTTTTGTTTCTCTTGTGTATGTAGATTTCAGGACTGTGTATTTATTATGTAATTCTAAATTCCAGGCATATGGGATGTCTTCCCTGCCAATAGGCTTAATAAAGGGTTATAAAGGGGCCAAGGAGGAGATGTTGGTGGTGCAGAGTAAAAGAGAAGAGAATGAAATCAGAAGACAAGCACTGAAAGAAAAGGTAATTCTGTGATTTAATCAAATTTTATTTTTTACAATACATATTATCTGTTCATTGAATACGTATTATGAGGTATCAATTAACAAATAAAAAATTACCATACGTTTGACATCCAATAGCCGATGATTAATAAATCAATGTGCTCAAGTGGTGTCATTAAACAAAACAAACTTTCTTTCAGTTAACAAACATACCATTCTTTTTATGTATGCACCTTGTTTTTCTCATTCTAACTAGTATTCACGTCGAAAGCGAGTGTCTGGACGTAATCAGCAGCAGTTTTCCGACATTGATGAAAATGATCACCTGATGGAGCGACAAGAGCGCCTCCTGCAGAAGAAGGAGAGGAGTTGTCTACAGAAGTGTCTGCTGGTGTTACGGCCCTTTGAGATGCTCTTCGGCTTTCTCTTTCTCCTCATTGCCCTGCTGGTGTTTATCTCATTACTGCTCACCAAGTAAGTCAGGACACGAAAAGGAAGAAGATAAAGAGTTTTTTATTTTGGTCTTAAAAATGCTTTTTGACATCTTCATAGCCTTGCATTTGATTTTGTTCTGTTGTGGACCGAAGTTTGAATTTAATCTTGGAATGCTTATCATAAACAAACACTACATCTGCTTGAGGTTCAGTGTGTAACATGGTCAACAGCTTCGATGGAGATTGGTTATTTTCTAATGGGCTAGGCTATCAGAGGCACATCTAGGTTGGCGGGGGCCACTACATTTTGCGATAGTTATAATTTTATTACATATTAATTAAAAAGAAATTATGATCTCTCTCCAAACCTCCCCCAAAGTTCCCTTGGCATCTCATCTCATGTTACTGCCCCCCTCCCCCCAATGGATTTTTTGGATCTGCTACTGGCTATGGTATTTTCTCTATTCTAAGGAAGTGTATATAGAGATGATTTGTATACATCCATCTAAGATGGGTCGTATTATGGTATGGCATTGTTCGTATGTCCGTCTGTTAATTTTGTCTTGTCCAGATATATGTTGCATACAGATGCATAGAGGACCATCAAACCTCACATGTAAGAACAACTTGGGATGGCGGTGTGTCGCGTACTTTTACTAAGTCATTGTGATCATTGTAATAAAGAATAATAACTTCATTAATCAGACAGCACCTTCTCCAATGGATACGGTATCATCAGTAGTTGGTCCAAAACAAACTGTTCACCCATCCCATTGCAAACATTTCACATAATTAGAATTGAATCCTACCCGTAACATATTCATTAATATTTATAGTTTCCCATCAAACTCCTGACGGGAGTATCCTGTACCTCACTGGTACTCTTGTTTTGCTGATGAGAAGTAGAAGCCTATGTGACTTTCTAGACTAATCATTGTAAAAACTGTGTGGTTTACACCAAATAATCACTGATTAAACAGTGGACTGGGGTGCTGTTAAAGGCACAGTCCTGTCTTTTCCATTTTGGCAACCAAACAGAGTGACCTTTGGTGTATGTGTGGTAAATGGGTGAGACTTACCGGTAGGTTATTTTAATACTTGAAACGAGGTAAAATATTTGTTGTGGTTGCATATTTTAAATATTTTTAAAGTAATTGAAAATACAGACTTGTCCAAAGTATTCTGTTAAAAATATGTTTATGGATTAGTTGAAATAATCTTAGTTGGTTTTTTTTTAATTTGTTATTGTAACTTTGATTTGTTTTCAGTATTGACAAGGCCATGCACAGTTTGGGGTACAAGCTTGGTTACGCACTTCCGCGTCGTCATCTTCCCAATCCTATTGACATTGTGTTGGTTCTTTGTCAGCAGGTAAACTTGTTCTAAAACATGCTTTAATTTTATACAGAATTACAAAAATTAATATTCTTTTCATATTTCATATGCAATATAATTTATAAATAACAAACATATTTTTTGACATTGGATGTTTAGATCTGATGTACTATTGACACTTTACCAAGTCATGATGACATCCTACTTAGTGTCAACACATTTATCTAAAAGCTCCCAATTACATGATACACTAATCACAGATATTCTCAGTGAGAAAATGTATAAATATTTGATAAATTCTTTTGGGAATTGTTTTATATCCTTTACTCTCACTTGGGCAATAACACAGTACCTAAACTGATTCCATGAATTTCTTATTGCACTCCTGCTCATTCTGTTAGTAGCTCAAAGTCTTGTTATTACCCTGGTATTTTCTGTTACAGGCTTTCCCATTGGACTACATCTTGATGGTTGGAGTGATTGCCTACTTTATCTTCTGCTCCATGTCTGGTATCAGAAATATTGGCGTTTGGTTCCTTTGGATTCGGGTATGTTTGTTCTTGATGTCCATTAGTCATAATGTTGCTATTGTCTCATAAAAGAAGTAACATGACATTAATTTATTTTTTAAACAAATTTGTTTAAATGTGTTAAGATGTATGGATGCCTTATTAAAAAAGATTCATGATAGATTTTTCCTGTCTTCATAAAATTAATTGTGAGAAGGAAGTAACTGTACATAAAACAGTTTCAGTTCTTTATTAATATTTCACAATGTTAATTATACTAGATCCAGGCAGACTAGAAGATCGTATATTATAGATTTTTTCGGGCACCTTTTTATAAGGTTCAAATGTTTTCATTGAAATTACTGATGAGATTTCGTATTAATGTGCAACATTGTTTCAGAGTTAACTTTTAACAGTTTTTGTGTATTTTATTAAGGCAAGAATGACATTTGATTATTCAAATTACTCTCCAAAGCATGACATTGTGTCCATGATTTTTATATCTATCTTTATATGTGTGTTATGTTTGTATGCATGTGTGCATCCTTCCAAGACAGCGTTCTACTCATCAATATATAGATAAATACATTGTTCATCTGCATCAGACATTAATGACACATTTACACACCTTGATTGTGACGTCATGTACCTACATAGCTACAGTAGGTTTGTCTCACCCAGGTGGCCAAGTATTAACCTAAAGGTTTCAGGAGAGACTTTTCAAGTTTTCTAATTGTTGATTCTGATGCATTATATTGACAGATGTACAAGATTCGGCCTCGTCACACCAGGCCGCAAGGTCTGCTCATGTTGTGTATGATCATGATGTTCATTGTGCTGGCGATCAACATCGTTGTGTATGAACTCACCCCACAGTACTCAAGCTTTGGCAGTCAGGTCTATGTTGTAAGTACCGGTATAATTACTTCCCTTTTCTGTTATAGTTCATCTTGTGTTTTCTAAATGTGAATTTATAATTGATACGGAAAACATAAATTTTGAAAATATATAAAACAGTTGGGCCTTTTGGGTTTTTAGGCATTGTGAACTTAAATGTGAAACATTGTACAAGAGGTTAAAAGAAATTCAACAAACAAAACTTTTACATTTTATCTGCTTTCTAAGTCCGATATCTGAAAATTTTATATGCATTTTTAATTTGTTGAAAATACACTGAAAAATAATTTTTAAAAGGCAATTTATGAGTTTGGTTATTTTTTTCTTAAAATCAACAATGTAAGATTAACATTACAACTAGATTTTCTGTATTTTTCATTTAGCTCAATAAAACACGGATTTTGATTTTTTTTCATTAGGCAAACTACACAAACCCAACAAGTAACATCACTTCCCACAAGACTGAGCCATGTTCAACTGAAGTTAAAGGTTTGACAATAAAATATTTTGTTAACTGAAATGTTTTTTTAAATTCTAGTTTGAGCTATTATTTCTGTATTCATCAAAGACAAACTGGTGTTTGATTTAAAAATGTTTTATCTTTTATAATGAATTCTGTTTTATCAGTTATATTTTGTTTGCCACTTATCACATACAGTTTTCAAAATTAAACCACTATGATAAAATGAACATTATTTAAAGTAACTTATTCTATAATACTGAATACAAAACACTTATGATCAATAAGAAATATTAATAAGAAACTTAAGAGTATTTTTACATGCTCCTATACCACTAAGGTTTCGGGCAGAAAATAATAATAAACTGTTCTTTGAATACACTTAAATAAAAACCACTCATACTTTAAAACATTTGTTAGTTTTGAAAATAATTTACCGTAATGCATGTGGGTAAGTTTTTAAACAGATTCCAACATTATAAATATAAAACATTTTGTCTTTACAGACAGCTGTGTGATTACTCGGATGGCACTACTGCTGACAAGGTTTTTCTACAAGATGTGGTTCTTTGGAGCAGCCTATTACTGGCTAACTTGGGTTTTTCTCGGGGTATGTAGATATTTATTGAGTGTGAAAATTAAATGAATGTGGGTTATAGTAAACTACATTCAGATATAAAATAATTTGTCTTTTCAACATTACCTGTCCTCAACAAGTTCACCTTTCCCCCCCTCCCCATATAAGTGTTCTGGTTTGAACTTCCCAACAGCCAATAGGATGGCCTAAAATTCATCTACTGTATGCTCCCTGTAGTTCCGGTCATATTCCATGTTTTTTCCAGTCAGCTTTTCTTTCCAAGTTTTCTCCAATTTTGGTACTGCCCCAAACATTTCCTTTCTTTGTCCTGCGATGAACAGGTCATAGTAACTCCTTACTTTTACACCTTTTAGCTCTTTTCTTTTCTTTTTTTTATAAATCTTTCTTCATGGTAATGTATGGATTTGTCTTTCCAATAGATTTTCATACTGTTTATTTCAGGTATATCTGATTGGATTCGTTGTGGCTGTGGTAAGGCGAAAGAGGTCTGCGATTGATGGGGAGGTGGATGAAGACGACTTTGATGAAAGTGATGAAGATTTGATTCGAGCCTAGAGAGACCCAGGCTCAATTTCTCATTGATGGTTAAACCATGATCCACAATTTAAATGAAAACGGACCACGGAGATGTTTTACACTCGATGCAAATATGAACTGGGAACAAAAAGCCTTTGAGGACCAGCATATTTGAGTCATAAGAAACATACACATTAATTATGTTCAAACTTGCATGAACTAAACTATCTTAAGTGGTTGATTTTTTATTTAAACCAGGACTGATGGTTGAACCTGTAACGAGAAATCTAACTTGAAGAAATATGCATTTATATGCATGCTTTATAAACTTTAAGTTAAACTAACAGATTTGTTGAATGAATCACTGTGATTATGTTTTAGTTTCTTATTTATCTAACTATTCCTTAAATCTCCTGAATTGAAACAGGGCTTTTGATGAGTCTCCCTTAATAAAGCTATTTCCATGTTCCCTGGTTCACCATGATTACTGATAAAAGACCATGCTAAATGTTTTGTCAGTGGAAAAATTACTATAAAATACTTGGAGTAACATATATGCTAGCTGCATATTTTCTTTAAAACATAAATCAAAGAGTTTCTGTTGGAGAAAATATTTTGGGTATGGTATTATGGAATTGAATGCAGAGAGTATTGGGGGCCTTCCCCAAAAAGAAAGTGGTTTAAGTTTAAGGTTAGGTTTAAGAAAATCATACAGTAATGATAAAGAGTAATTAGTTTTTTCAAAAGGTTAAGTGAAATGCCATACCCATTTTATCCTTTGGCAGAAACCCTGCTGATCACTGACTGACAGATATATTGGCTTGCCATTCCTTTACTCAGGTTTGTTCTGACTGCTTTGAATTTTAATGAGTCTTGTCACCAAATCACTTCTTAATCTTGGTTACCTTGGTTTTGACTATCAATCATTGTGACCTTGTTGGCATTGTTCAGTGGGTGACATCCAATAGCCGATGATTAATAAATCAATGTGCTCTAGTTAAAGAAAACAAACTTTATATTTGTGTTCAGTGGAGTATGGTAGTTGGTCAATGTAGGACCATATGGCCAAGAACTGACCAAGAATTAGCCAAATATTTATTTTATTCCTGTAAAAGCTTCTGTTTTTCTTTAAAATATGATTAGGAACTTGAGAAGCTCAAAGTGATTCTTGTTCTTTACGTCATTGAGAGGGATTTTTTATCAACACGTATTGTGTTATTTCTCTTTCTAGCCAGTACTCTGTAACCTATGTTACAAAGGCTGTGGTATGTATTATCCTGTGCATATAAAAGATCCCTCACTGCTAATCAAAATGAGTAGCTCATGGAGTGACAGCAGCAGGTTTCTTCTCTATTAATGATCTTTGTGGTCTTTAACCATGGGTCTTCTTTTTTTTTCTTTGTATGTAGTTGATCTCTAACAGTGGTGACTTTACATACAAAATTAAATATAATTTAATATCTCCTCATTCACATGATCCTATCTGAAGCTATCGTTTATTTATAGAATGCAGTAATGTCTATGTATTGAATAGTGCTATATAATATTTGATTACAATTTGGGGAAGGATGTAGCCGAGTAGTAAAAGGCTCATGAGTTCATTGATGTATTTCTCGTTCCATCTAGTGTATATGACTAGTATTTCAAAGACCATGGTTATGTACTATACTGTCTGTGGGATGGTGCATACAATAGATCCATTGCTACTAACGGGAAAATGTAGTGGTTTTCTTTCTAAGACTATATATGTCAATATTACCATATGTTTGACATCCAATAGCTGATGATTAATCAATAAATTTGCTCTAATGGTGTTGTTAAACAAAACAAATTTTAACATATTTTTGTAACAATTTCTATAGTGCTGCAAATTTAGTGATAGCAGATTGTTGATATTTGAAAATATTTTATCCCTACATTTTTGTACCGACATTTGTTAGTCTCTAGCGGGCAGCATGGCCCAGTGGTAGAGTGCCCGCCTGATGCGCGGTCGGTCTAGGATCGATCCCCGTCAGCTGACCACTGGGGTTTTTTCTCGACATAACCATATGTCCGACGCCGATATAACCGTAATTAAAATGTGTTGAGTGCGTCGTTAAACAAACCAAAAAAAAAATATATAAAAATTGTTAGTCTCTGTAAATAGTCTTCTTTGGAAAAAAACACACAAAAAAACCAAAAACATTCGAATAAAAAAAAAGCCCAATGGTATTAGACTTTAAGAAGTTACATTGTATTTGTTTCGAAAGGTGGTGGAATCAAAATGTTATGCATGATTAGTGCTTGAACCTTAATTGGATATAAGCATGAAAATAAGTTGAAAAATGCATGATTACGGACATATGCCAATACGTGTCAACACCATGCACTGGACACTTAGACATACAACCGAATTCAACTAAGGAGACATTAACAATTGTCATCATTTTCACAAGCCTCCAAAGCACACATTATGGTGGAGGGTGGTGGTGGAAGGGTTTATTGGCTGTGTATACTTCTGAAACCAAACATACAAAATCTATAAAATGAACACCTGCAAAATATTTTCTTTTTATGGACAATTAGATAGCAAAAAAAAGAGAACATTTATGAAAATGTTCATGTTTATAAATGGCCCCTAATATGTATAGTGAATGTAAATTGATTTACTATACATGTTTCCTTCAATTTCTTCTATTTTAATTTTAAATATTCTTCAACATAAAGTCAAAGAACTACAATACATTACTATAAAATAAAAAATTGATTGTCATTTAACACTGAATTTCCTTGCCAGTGATGATTTGGGTTGCTGTATTGTAAGATTATTGGTAAATGTTGCTGTAGTTTAAATATGTATTACATTGTTGCTCTTTTCTTTCCTTGTTTTGCCAAATGAAGGGTAGTTAACATAAAAATTGGCATTCACGATAAAACTACATGTGTATTTAATTAATACCTATCATTTCATCTGATTTGTCACATTGGTATAGGTGTTGCTGTTTATAGAGCTACATAGTCATTACATTTTTAAATCTGAGAACAAAGTGTTTGTTTTTTAATGTCAAACTTTAGACTATTAATTAGTATAAGCTTTAGTGTAAGGTTGTGGCAGTAATTTTCACCCTACACTTAGGATACTGTACTAAATGTATTTTAATTTCTATAATCAACATTTTCCACTGAATGTTCAAGACTGAAATAGGAACCATATAAATGTCTACACGCCACTGAAGCAAAACCAATATTTTGCCGTCTTAATTTGACGTTTGTTTTTTACTTTCTTAATACTTTGTATCATATTCTTTTTTTCTTTGTTTTAAATCTCCTATGTGGATTTTGTCTTTGTTTATAATGATTGATTGAGACATGTAATTATATGTAAATATGAGTTTGTTAAGGTTAAATGACAGAACATTTGTTTTTAAATGTTTGAGAATATATACCATACATTTGTATAAACTTTAAATGGAGAACTTATTTGTTTTTGAGGCCTTAATTTTATATGCATGACTTGCATAGTTGCAATTCTGTTTATTTTGGAGTATTTTGTATTATTATCATGTTTATATATGCACTACTGTTCATATTTTTGTACATTATACTTCTTAAAAGCTCAGACACTTAAGTAGTTTTAAGGTTTAAAATAAACTTTGTTTCACAATTACTATACAGTTCCGTAGTAAGGATATTTAAAGTGACGGGGCTATAAGCTATATAGGGGATCTGATACAGTTGTTTTGTTTTTGATGGGGGTGGGATGAGTTGGGTGTTTTATGTATATAATATATATAATAGTATTAGTTTAATGGTGTTCTTTTTTCTTTCTTTTTTTGTAAATCCGGTTTAAATGGCCTTCAGTTATGACTTCTGTTTTTTTTTCAGTTTTGTTTTCTAAACTGGCTAATTAAAAATGGTGTTTAAAAGATTTAGTTAACTGTATTCAGTTTAGAATGATTCTTAACTTAAGAACTAATACTAAGTATTTCTTGATAGTGGTGTTTGCCAATGATAAAAGTAACACCAGTCTTAAAACAAGTATTGTTGAACTGTAGCCCAGCTAACTCAAAGAAGTCGCCCTACTTCACTCAGTTTTGATTTTCAGCAGTAATATCTGTTTTCTTCTTCCTTTTTCAGGGTTGAAACTGAACTTTAAAATTGTGGTGGGTAGTTGGATCGGTTTAAGTATGTTGTTCCTGGTCCTATTTATATTTAAGTAGCCTTCAGATTTAATGTTTATATGATATTTATACTGTGTAACAGGTTTTTGTAAATTGGAAAAATACATAACTTTCAAAAAACTGATGGTGTATATATGAACTTTAGTTAATAAAGGTTGCTTTGGGTGATTGGGGAACTGCTAATTTTTAACCCTGCTCTTTTCATGTGTTTCAAATATTTAATAATAAGGAATATTGAAAACGTGGGTAAGTTTATACTAAATTATAGCAAACACTATTTGTTAAGGTTGTAACATATTATGTCAAATATGAACATTGAAATCAAATGTTAAGTTGTCAGTTTGTTTACAGTGTGGAATACACCAACACTGTAGTTACAGTTTCTTTTTAATTATTAGTTTGTAGATAAACACAGTTTAATTTTTTTAAGTAAGTTAATTTTGAATTGCAACCAAAACAATTTTTTTAGATATACACAGTGATTTGACACTTTTTGAAATGAGTTCAATTTGAACCACAGCTAATGCATATAATGTATTTATTGATTTTTGTTACTTGTCCTAAATATTGGTGAATTGCAAATGAATAAAAACACATTTTAAATGTGATATTTATTGTTGTGATCTTTTGATTATGTGCTGTCATTAAATCACAACTGCTAAAAGGAAATACTAGTTTCTATAACATACATATTGATAAACCGTATTTATTAGGTAAAATGATTCTGCTCTTTGCCATGTAGTATTTTATTACTATGAGAGTAGTTTACACTTTGACACAAATAACGAGTGGAGGATAGAACAAGGTACATTTGTTCTTGGGTATTGCATTATGATGGGTCCGGCCTCGGTGACGCAGTGACCAAGCCATCAGACTACAGGTTGGTAGGTACTGGGTTCAGATCCCAGTCGAGGCATGGGATTTTTAATCCAGATACTGACTCCAAACCCTGAGTGAGTATTCCACAAGGCTCAATGGGTAGGTGTACACCACTTGCACAGACTAGTAATTCATAACTGGTTCTACAAAGGCCCATGTTTGTGCTATCCTGCCTGTGGGAAGCACAAATAAAAGATCCCTTGCTACCTATTATAAAAGAGTAGCCTATGTGGTGACAGCAGGTTTCCTCCACACAAAAAAAGGCTCAGAAAACAAGGCTCAGAATGACCATATGTTTGACATCCAATAGCTGATGATAAGATTAAAAATCAATGTGCTCTAGTGGCATTGTTAAATAAAAGAAACTTTACTTTACTTTTGCACTATGATGGGTACCATCTGGGCTCGTCATCAGTTATTCTAAATAAATGTTGCTTAATAAAACCAGTTGTCATTTTTG
>JAECMU010211847.1:0-15786 GCA_016106625.1 Dracogyra subfuscus | reverse complement strand
GGGGGGATGATTTTTCAATTTCTATACCAGTAAAACACTTTTATTTTCCGAATCCAAAGGCTTGTTGATGGTCAGTTCACCAGAAGTCCGGTTGAGATTCAGATAATGATAGTCAGTAGATGAGCTGTTATCAAACCTGTACTCCACTTTACCATTGTGGATTTTATCTTTATCCGCATCTGTTGCAGAAAACGTATAAACGACCGCTCCAGTACGTGCACACTGCAATCAGTAAAACAAAGCTATTGTAATGAATGCAAGACAATTAATGTCTCCACATTACAGATAATCCACATTTGATCAAACATATTTGCACTCTTAAATTATTACTTGTATCAAAATGTTTCATTTGTGCCTGGGGTAAGGTTTATGGTAGCAGTACACACCAATCAATTGCATGTCAGTTTACAAATATGTAGTGTTGGGAATTGGTTGGACCTGCATCATTGGTAATAATCACTTGATATCAATCAGTCAACTTATTATTACACAATCGGTTAGAATTGTATGGACTTTAGAAGGATTCGAATTATAAGCACCGTGTGTTGTATTCACCCAACATAATATGGCTAATTGTACATTTAATAACCTCTTTAATATACTATATAACCTAACACCAGCATATTTACATCAGTTATATCATATAGGTCATATAGTTTCCAACACAATCGATTATAACAACGATAGAGGCACACCGATCAATTTTAGGTTATCATCGATCATTGTAATATCACTATTTATTACACAATGAGAATATATTTGTATTTTCATTGGCCGAAAAACAGTCACATGACCTTCCGTAAATTGTGATATTGCCTTCGGTTGCTGCCCCTCCTGTCCGATCAAAAGTGATATTGCCCGCTGAAAGTTAACCAATGCGAACAAAGAACAAATGAAATATGATCCAATCAGTGAACGCGTAACGTGAAGTGAATTGATGTCACCATCAAATCTGATGTAAACACGCTTTGCCATTCTCCAAGAAAAAGAAAAGCAACATATTCTGATTAATGTGGATTCAGCAAATACGACGAAAACAACATCTGTGGCTTTTAGGTTATTTAAAGAATACCTCACGTTTAAAGGTAAATGTGCCGAGTTTGAAAACTACAGTAAATTAGAATTTGACTCGGCACTCGCCGTTTTTACATGGAAGCTAGAAATAAAGACGGGGAACACTACAAGAAATCGACACTCAGTACATACATACATGGACTGCAAAGACATCTAGAAAAAACACGGCAGGATATAGACATAATTCATGGACTAGAATTCAAGGAATCTTGTAGATCATTCAAAGCAGTTACCAAGGATTTTATGTTACAAATAAAAAAAAAATGCATTTGAGGGTAATCGGTAACTGTTCAGTATAAATATATGTTCAGATTTATCACATTTTGTGTTTTATTTTGCTATTAATATGATTTAGGCACTCTTGCTAGTTGTAATGCCTTGAATTTGATTTTTTTTTGTGTTGGCAACGTTTCAACTGTTTATTTCCGCATTCCTCTGTGTGTCATACAACGTCATAGGATTACGTGACGTCACAAACTCCCATCAGTTTGACCGCATTGCGGGAAATTATAAGCGTTGGCGTATTTCGATTCTGATAAACAAAGCAGGAATGTACGAGTCTTATGGATGACATTATGTAATAAAACAATTATTGACCGCATTTCGGGCAATATCATGTTTTATGGACCGAATAAATTGATATTGACCTCGGCCGTTGGCCCTCGGTCAATATCAATTTCTTCGGTCCATGAAACATGATATTGCCCTCATTGACGGTCAATAATTTATAAAATAGGACCAGTATATCTGAAAGTATTATTTTCTAAAACAAAAGAGAAATGATTTTACTGTATATATTTGACGCTCAACTCAAAAAATAAATAAAAATGTGATGCTTGCAGAACACAGATCCTAATTTTGAAAGCTTAGAACATTTGTGCAGTAAACACATATAATGCAGTTTAGCGGGTTTTATTCAAGCGTTATTCTAATCAAATTTAACTAGTACACTGATTTGAACAATAGCTGGCAAATTTACACTAAAAGGTTTTGAAGACAATGCACACTACTGATATTTGTGTTGGCTTTCAGCATAGTTACAATGTAATTTATAAAATATTTTAGACTGCATTATGACTATATCAAATTAATATACTATGCATGTTGTCATGTGTTTGCTATATTATTCCTTTATGATCATGTTTGTATTGTACATTATATCATTACAAAAACAGCTAGTTTTATTATTTACACACACACACACACACACACACACACACACACACACACACACACACACACACACACACACATACATATATATATATATATATATATATATATATATATATATATATATATATATACACACAGTGAAACTTCTCTAAACCGAACACCCTTGGAACCGAATAAAATGTTCGGTTTGGAGGGGTGTTCGGTTTACTGAGGTTTTAAGAAACAGCCTTGATAACCATTTTTAAATTTCTACTATTAATATTACCAAAGTACAAACGTGTGTTAAATTATTGGGCCACTGACCAGAATCTTTTTCGCACGTGCTTGACAAAACCACCGCCAAACGAGTTTGCTGAGTCGGTCAAATTTACACGGGTTATTAAACCTTCGTTTACTTTCATTTGCAATGAACTGCGATTCTTGATTATGTCAGATACAGTCGATTTCCTAATGTCAAATGAATCACTTAGTGACTGTAATGTTGGTTTGGGTAAACTTTTGTATTTGTTAATAATTTTAACTTTATCGTCCAGTGACAACTCTACATGACACCGTTTTGCTGGATGTTCGGACATGTTGACAACCGATATGGAAATGAAATGTTATTGACATACCTACGAAACATGTCGGAAACAGAAGCAGACTTATTTCTCTAAATAAACAGTGGGAACAGAAACAATGAGAATGCAATGAATTAAATTTATGGTTGCTTTGTCGGGTCCTCGAGTAAAATATTCAGATATAACCAGCGATAAATTTGTTCGGAAGAGGTAATAATTTAATTCCCAATAAACACAGTGCACATGAGTATTCCCGTTACAAACGTAAAGGTTTTAATTGAATGGCAAAGCTTAACCAAACCTAGGGAACCGAGACTAATTAGAGCATTGTTCGACAAACGCTCAAACACGTCCTGGACACGCTACACTGAGCATGCGTATACCATCTGGTATAGTTAGAAACACCGCGACTTTGACAAGTAATTGGTATGGTTGAGACAGGCGTCTCTCCTTCAGAGTTTTTAATTGTTCGGTCTTCAGAGGTAAAATTTGTAGTGAATAAACAAAACGGGACCCGGAAATTCGTTCGGTATTCAGAGTAGAGGGGTTTCCGGTTTTCAAGGGTTTATTTCAGTGGTTAAAACGCGGGACCGTGAAAAAAGTTCGGTGTTGAGGGAAATCCGGTTTACTGAGGGTCCGGTTTAGAGAAGTTTCACTATCTATATATATATACGACTTCTCGTATATCATCTTAACAAACTTACCTCTGGCATTGCTTTCAAATTAAATGGTGTGACAAATACTGGAGTATTGAGATTTTTATCCAAAACTTTTATAATTAATGTTGTGCTGTTATTGTGATGTCCTTCACCTTGATCTGTTGCAATTACAGTAAGCGTGTAGATATCTGCCTTTCCTAGAAGGCTATCATTAACAGACACTTCACCAGTCTTTTCATCAATGTGAAACAGATGGGAGATGTTTGAATCTATAAAAGAATACTTTATTTCAGCATTTGTCCCATTATCCTTGTCTGTCGCTGATATTGTTGGTTGTGTTTTGATGACATCATTAATATGTGCATCCTCTGCTATTACACCTGTGTAGTTCTGGGAGCTAAACTGAGGATCATTGTCATTGATATCTGTTACTAGAAATGTTATCGTTATTTTACTCTTCCGGCTGTCACCCGATGTTGGGTTATCTCTGGCAGAGATCTCAAAGCGATATGATGGAATAGTTTCTCTGTCAAGTTTCCCATTAAGATAAATATTTCCCTGAAAATAAATATAAACATGTATACATTACATTGGGTGAAAGAACAAGAAGTCATTAAAGTATTATTGGCGGAGTGGATTGTAAATATTAAATGACCAAGGAATCATTGTCAAGTGCCTACGGTTTATATTGAACCTGTTCCTGACATGAATTGGTATGCAGACTGAAAATAGTTAAATAACTAATTAGACCTGAAATGAATACTGGTTACGAATTATAACAACATATTCTTAAACACATATCAATATATGTTTTCCACACGTAGTTTGTGACGGTGCTTCTTTGACATGTCAGCCCACTAAGAAACGTATTAACGTTCATTTGGGCAGTAAAATTTTGTTTTGTTTAACGACACCACTAGAGCACATTGATTTATTAATCATCGGCTATTGGATATCAAACATTTGGTAATTCTGACTCATCATAGGCAAGCCACTACACTACTTTTATATGCACCATCCCACAGACAGGATAGCACATACTATGGCCTTTGACAAACCAGCCCACGGCGGGGATCGATCCCACACCGATCGCGCATCAAGCGAGCGCTTTATCGCTGAGCTACGACCGCCCCCCCCCTCCCCATTTGGGAAGTAGTCAGAATATATACAATACAGCTTGGAATTAGATGAAACTATAACACTATTACAACACACACACACACACACACACACACACACACACACACACACACACACACACACACATTCAGAATTATATTTTTAACACTATGTTCGTGAATATTTTTTAAAAATATATTATGTAATAAATTTATGAATTATTGTTAATGTATTTATCTTTTATTATTGATTTAGTATTTCACTGTGTGAGAATGTTAATAAATCTCTGTGTCAATTACAGACAGGTTTGTCACCCGCAACAACGCAACAGGGCTGAGTTGCCCAACTGACATTCACCATAACTAAATACATATTGGCACGCGATCGCTATGAACGATAGTTGGACACTTACACAACGCGGTAATTATGTTATCACACTAACAACTAGTTGCTAGTGGGTTATTATCCTATCTAGGTCACATAATAATATATTTATTATTCATATGGTTAAAAATATCAGTGTTACTTCCCACTAACGTGACGTAACACTTCAGCTAAATGAGATCAGTGAAATAAATTAAAATCGATTATAGGTAATAAATAGGATATTAAACTCACTCCCATTTGTATCATATTTTATGTCCCTCGTGAAATAATTTTCATTGTCACTGGCTAATTTTGTGACTGAAAATTACTTCATGAGGGACATAAACATAACACAAAATGAAAGTTTATTTAATATTCTATAAATAGCAGTACATGAATGCTATACTGTATGGAATGGGTACTTTACAAACTATTGACATACACTGCCAACTGAGAGTCAACAAAAATGGGGGATCCGAAAAATCGTCAGGTTCATAATATTTGAAAACACTAAGTGTCATCTGACAGGATGAGAACTTCCTAAACCGATTCACATAGCTCGGTCACAGGGTCCTCCACAAATAAATAAATAAATAAATAAATGGAAGCCTAATTCACCGCAGTTAAGAAAGTGTGCTGCTGACAAACACCGAGTTGAAAACTGATGTAAGTTTGGCATTAATATGTAGCAATTTTATAAATTTAACAACTCATTACAGAAGCAATAGTCAGTTGCAATATTAATTCCTCTGTGATACAAATAACTTACAGTTGTTCGATCCATTCTGAATGTTCCCTTCCAACCACCATCATTATTAGTGAACGTTATTCGAGCATTAGGTCCAATATCGGCATCACTAGCATTTAGTGTTGCCACCAATGTGCCATTTGTTTCATTTTCTGGTATATGGAAGGTGGTCTGGGTCATATTAAACAGTGGGTCATTGTCGTTGGAATCAAGAACAGTGATGTTGATTGTAGCATTGGAGTTAAGTGGAGGCGATCCGCTATCTGTGGCCACAACGGTGATCTCGTAATTGTCTTTTGTTTCACGATCAATGGTATTTGCTAGAACAAGCTGTCCTGTAAAACAACAGATACACTGTGATATCAAACAAACTTTTCAGTCATTTCATAAAAAGAACCGGCCTGATTTTGTGAATTTGTAAAATGACACAAATATTTAGGCAAATTATAAATTGTCTGAGTGAATTAGTTCATTTGGAAATTGACATTGAGAGTAATGTATTGTATTATAAATAAGGGGAAATAAATAGTTAAGTACATAAGTATACTCAATTTCTTCTAATAACAACATTGTAGACACCATACAGCTTTTATAGTTTATAAAGTACTGACAAATTGCTAAACAAATATTTCTTTCCAGTCACTGTGAGATAATAATACTTACCTTCTTTTGTAATATTGAAGACAGTTGTATTCAGCAAGGTGAAAGACACAACATTGTCTTTGTCCATGTCACGAGCTGTGATAGTCATCAGATCAGTGCCGACAGGTGTGCTCTCAGAGATGGATAGCGGGATTACACTGCCCTGGGTAAAGTTTGGAGGGTTGTCATTCACATCAAGAATAGTCACGGTTAATGTCCCTGTAAATATAGCAATGTCATACGGTCATGTGAAGTAACAATAATCTGCTAGAACAGACTGATTACAAATATTTACACAAAAAATACATTTACTTGTTAAAATACCTTTCTTACACACTCATTGAAAATAATATCACATTCGATTTGATATCACGCATATTGTGTTGGGTTCATTTTTATTATAATATTAGTTCTCTATCATGATATATTTTTGCATTAAAACATTACCTGTAGCTGTCTGTGCATCGATGTTTTCCGTGGCATTCTTATCTTCCACAAATATTCGCAATGTCACTGTTTCGGCCGTTTCCCTGTCAAGCTTAGCGTTGACACGTATATCTCCAGTGGATCCGTCGATTGAAAACCATGACTAATAAAAGAGGGGAAAATCATTGAGCATATAAAGAAAGAAACAAAAAATGTTTTATTTAACGACGCACTCAACACATTTTATATGACGTGAGACATATGATTAAAGACCACACATATATTGAGAGAGGAAACCCGCTGTCGCCACTGCATGGGCAACTCTATTCGATCTTTTATATGCACCATCCCATAGAGAGGATGGTACATACTACGGCTTTTGATATACCAGTCGTGGTGCACTAGCTGGAACGAGAAATAGCCCAAATGAGCCCACCGACGGGAATCGATCCCACACCGACCGCGCATCGACTGAGCGCTGTACCACTGGGCTACGTTCCGCCCACATATAGTTCAACTACTATAAAGTCCACAAACTTTACATTGTAGCTATACAACACTTTAAAACAATCACCATACAGTACATGCAAAATTTCCTGGAAATATGCTATGCATTTCTTGCATTCATAGCACATGTACTGTTGTTTCAGTTGGTAAAAATAAACGTCTGTGATATAATAAATGACGTTGATCACCACTATGTTGTAATCAGCTACAGGTACAATAATTAAGCATCAGTCCCATGTGAAACGCATGTGAAGACAATGAATCGGTGGCACCATACGTCATATCAGTATAACGGCACATTGTATCAATATTCTTCATTTAAAGACAATGAATCGGTGGCACCATACGTCATATCAGTATAACGGCACATTGTATCAATATTCTTCATTTAAATATGTTAACATCAGAAAAAGAGTCTTTGAAACACGTTCAGCCATTTTCAGTAGCCTTACATAGGGACCCACCAGATCCATGTCACATTACCATAGTTTGACACCCAATAGCCGATGTATTTGTCGTGCTGGGGTGTTGTTAAACATTCATTCATTCATGATTATTATATTGTGGTTAAATTAATAAAAACTTGTCGCACATAGCATTATTAAAACAATTACTGACATTTGTTATGAACAAACTGAGCAAATTCTTGATTGAAGTTGGCATTTAAAAATAAAAGCATATTTCAATTAAAAAGCATACTTGAAATTTTTTTATAAACAATTACAAAAAATTCTAGTTTATAACAAAAAAGAAGAATAACAAAATGCAATTTTGTTTCCGGGTCTATCGGGTCAAAGAAATGTTTTATTTAACGACGCACTAAACATATTTTATTTCCGGTTATATGGCGTCAGACATATGGTTAATGGCCACACAGATTTTGAGAGGAAACCCACTGTCGCCACTTCATGGCCTACTCTTTCGGATTAGCAACAAGGGATCTTTTATTTGCGCTTCCCACAGGCAGGATAGCACAAACCATGGTCTTTGTTGAACCAGTTATGGATCACTGATCGGAGCAAGTGGTTTACACCTACCCATTGAGTCTTGTGGAGAATCACTAGGGTTTGGAATCGGTATCTGGAATAAAAATACCATGCCTCGACTGGGATCCGAACCCAGTACCTACCAGCCTGCTGACCGATGGCCTAACCACGACGCCACCGAGGCCGGTAATACGGAACGAATATTGCAGTTACAGTACGTGACAACAAATCTATAAATGAAGAGACTGTAAAGTTTGTAAGATACTTACATCCTTAAACTTTATTGTTGATGAAAATGCTTATGAATTGTGAAGAAAGGTCTTACAAGTGAATGACCAGCAGACGACAAAACACCGAGCTGCGTTACAGATTGTTTTAAAGTGTATAAATACATATTTTATTCCTGGCATATCTGGGTATCTAACATCATTACTGCAAGTCCCATAACAACAGTGGTTCTTGTAAATCATCTCTTTATATGTGAGAAAAAAAGCTATTTGTTTTATTTACGTTCCCAATTCCGTGTCCGATATCCGAATTCTAAGTATTATGTCAGACAGTCTGTTGATCGCGGAGTGAACTAAAATAGACAACTGGCTGGTCCCTATTCGATTAATGCTGATGTTCAGTCAATCAAATAATATTGTCAACAATATTTTACATGAAACGTTGTTTTATTCACATGTGGGTAATGCAACTTTAAATTTATGCAAATATCAACAAAACTGTTTTCTAGTTATTTGGAATACGATATTTTTAGATTTAGTTTTACTGGAAATACAGTAAAGTTTGAGGTAATTGATTAGGTTACCAAAATAATTATATATTTCACGTAAGCTAACAAAAGATAGGTGAAAACTAAAACTACTTTTGAAAAGATATTTGAATATGTGTAATTAGTAATATAAATGTTTTTCATTATATTATCGCATTACAATATATATTTTTAACGGATTTGGAACTTAGTAATACAAAGTATAAAATTCATAAAAAATTTAAACAATCATTATGAGAAAATGTAACCTATATACTTAAGTATGTATGCTCTAATAGCTGGGTATTTATAGCGCCTAATTGTTGTAGTAAAGACATCTAGCAGTTAGAAACAAAAAATAAGTTGAAAGTCACAAAGAGTCTGCCACCCTAAAATTTGCAAAGGACAGAGTTCACTGGAATAAATACAGCTGTGATAAAAACTCAAATTGGTGTTGTTTTATTTATTACACGGTAACACGTACCTTCACTTCGCTAATATTAATCTTCTGATCCTTGTCATTTAGTGCAGTACTTATATTCCACAGAAGTTTGTAATGCAGATTTGAGTCCAAATCCTTGTCTGATGCCGTGAATTTGAGTACTTGAGTATTAAGTGTACTGTTTTCCAATATCGATATTGACATTTGATTTGAATTAAACTGTGGAGCTTCATCATTAACATCATTAATTGTGACACTGACTGTTGCTGTAGTCGACCGAGCTGTTGAGCCTCGATCCATGGCAATCACAGTAAGGTTATAGGAAGCTTCAATCTCTCGGTCGAGTTTGGCTCCTCTCTGAACAGTGATGTTGCCAGTCTTGCTCTCCACACGGAATTTATCAGATCCGCCAGAGTCAATGAGATAAAACACCTCATTGTTAGGAGCACTACCATCTTTGTCAGTAGCATGAATTGTGGTGACATACGTACCTAAAAGAAACATGTTGATATTGTTTTCAAAAATATTTAGAATATCAATACATTTTGTGCTATCTAAAACCCATGTATTTTCAGATTTTCAATCTTTCATACATTGTGTTGAAAGACAATGCATGGACAATTACATGTATCTCCATATTTCTCATATTTGCATAATAATTTAGTGTTGGGAGTGTGTACATTTGTAAATGTAATAATTGTCACTTAAAGACGGCATTGATTTTAATAATGAAAATGTCCGTCTCTCTGTAGATATATCTAACTAAATAATTACTTGCAGTGTTTCCTGTAATCTGCTAAATGTATAGTGTACATGTCTGTTTAATTGGGATAAATGGAAACAACTGTTAACTGTGAAATTGTGACTAAGCAATAGCTATATGTGTTATAGCATATGTCATCTTCTTTCGCATTATTATTACCCTTTAATAATATTATGGTTACTACACATGCTACAGGTTTACTATAACATGATATAATATTATTAAATAGTTTACAAATATATATATTTTAAAATCAACATTAATTGTCAATGCATATTCAAATATTACAAACAAGTCCCAGAAAAGGACAAACGAAACATATAATGTGCGTCAGAAAGGCGATATTTGTATCATAATTTGTATTAGAAAGTCATTATATGTGATTTATTATTCAAAACAGAATCTCAGTGGTAGAGCACAAGCTTGGGGATGCAATGGACTCAGGGTCTTTTTACCACCCCAATGACTAACCAAGGACTGGTTGGTCAAACAACATGGTTTGAAATGATCTCTCTATAGGAGGGTACATACACGAGATCCCCGAGTGCTCTTTCAATAAGAACAGTCTATGTGGCGACAGCAGTGTTCTTCCCTCTCACACACACTGGTCAAAATAACATTTTATTAAATACAAAAAACCGCTGTAGTATGCGTCGATGTGCTATTACAGAGATATTCCGTTTCTGTCCATTTAAATGGTTCAAAATACAAAAACAAAAAGAGAAAACCTTCATTTGCATTCTCTTGTATGCTGTCTTGGTAAAGGTCGTGATAAAACTCTGGCGTTTCATCATTAACGTCCTGAAATGAATTTGGACACTTAGTCTATTTACAGTCTACACACATACAATATATACATTCAAATATTAAAAAAACCACTTGTAAATCCACCATTCTGACCAGGCAAAAAAGTATCTTATAGGGTGAAACCCCTATTTTGAATGTGCACAGCAAAACAGATGAAACAGAAGGTTGGTATTGATCGATATATGAGTCAACAACATTTGTGAATGCATGGATAATTAAGATAATGTATGTCTGCAATCCAATGGTGGATGTAAACGAGCACGTACCAACAACGCCATTATGTAAAAACTGAAGTAAATATCTTTACCCTGCCCCTACCTGAACTTAACATGTTTTTGCCAATACTTTCACCTTTACTAACATAAAAAGAAACGTTGTTTTGCACATTAAAAACATATTCCGTGTTTAAGTACAATTTAAAAACAAAATATTGATTAAGTTATAAATAAAACAATGATATCTACATGTACCTAAAATAAAGATACTCGTAAGAAATATATTAAGTAAAAAGGTTTACGAATTGTTTAATAGTAATTATCTGCCAGTATTATAAAATCTCTCGCGCTTTGTAAGAAATGTTTTAAAAACAATCTCTTGAAATTAAAACCAAAAAAATGTGTTTCAGGAAACTACTATATTCATCGAGTGTTGCAATATATATTTTTTCCTGTGTCTCACAAATCGTTTCTTCATGTCATGTAACATGACCAATGAAGTATTAAAGTGTTTCTTTGATTCACAAAGAAAAAAACATATCCTATAAAACTGAGTCCTGACTATTAGACTGATCAGAAAAATAATAGTCAACTACTGAGTTCGCTAAGATAAACTAACCGAACATATGATTTTATTCTTCTTGCAGCAGATAATATTGTTCACTGTGGCTAGGCATTGCTATTTTGTATGTCTTAACTAATCGCCAGTCTCTAAACATAATTACCTACATTTTAAAGCTTTTGAGACACATGAAAAAACCCTGATATTTATACAAACAAATGAAATATGTTAAAATTATGTCAACAAAAACAAGAACATAGTTTGTCCTTATTCTTGTTCAAATACTTTTTTAGATAATGATATTTTGTTTATATTAAAATACGGTTTTGCCAAATGTTTCCAAAAAGCTATAAAAAGGGACTGACACAATGTTTTAGAATCGTTCTTAAAACAGAACATTTTTATTTGTACACCAAAGTTAGCTAACATGTTTGACAACATATGTTTTGTGGAGACTGGCGAGTGACATAGTGGTTTCATTATATTACCTGCACACGTATGGTGGCAGACGTGCTGGCTGTATTAGCTGGACTACCATGATCCTCTGCAGTGATGGTCAAAACAATGGTTCCATTAACATCAGTGCTTAACTCTTCATAATCTAATGGACCACTGAGTGTGATCAACCCAACGACCTCATGTATGCTGAAATTTGCTAATAGCCCGCTGGATACATGGCTTATATTGTACGTTATATTTGAATTTGGTGAATCTGGTTCATCCATGTCGGTTGCCTAAAACAAATATCAAAACATTAGTCATAGGATCAAATATCACATTTACACACAAGACAGATCCCAACGAATATGTTCAACACAAGATTTCAGCATAGGCATAAGACTTTAAAAACAGAATCCAGGCTCTAGCCTAACATTTAAATTAACTTTGACACGGAATCGATGCATAACTGGATGTTTCGGTTCAAAATTAGCTGACCTATCTTTGGTTTTAAATTTAATAACTACATATGGGCAATGTCAGCACAATTTATTTTAGCATTTCTTTTGCTCGTATTCATGCTACGTGGATGACGGTCATAGGCATTGTGTTCTGGTAGAATGAATGGACAATTCCTAAAATATACATTTTAATATATATTTTAATATATATTAACATAGTTCTGGTCTTAAGAATAACTAAAACATCAATAATTTTCCTTTTCGCCAACAAGTATTGTTTGTTGATGACTTCAATCTATTACCACACCGTGTTCGGTATTTAGCTGCATCTACAATGTATTCAAGAATACCATGTTCACTACTGACATTTTATCTTCAAAAACACGCCTGCATTAAAACATTGACTTATTGTGCATATCGCCAGCAATTCTTTTTTTTATTCATGTACGTATTGAAATAAAATATAGTTCTGAAATTTTCGAGAAATAAAATGTTTATTTGTTCCACAGACTTTGTCTGGCTCTTTGCCTTTCATTTTACAATTAATGTTGTTATTGTTTACATAATAATAATAACAATAATAATAATAATAATAATAATAATAATAATAATAATAATAATAATAATATAGTAATAGCAATAGAAGTATATTTGTCCAAAAAGAACAAAAAGAAAAACAAAACAAACAAAAAACAAAAAACAAAAACAGCCCCCAAAAACAAAAATCCAAAACAAACATAAAATATTACCTGAACCTGAAATGGGCTTGAAAAATGTTCAACATTTTCTTTTATTATAACTTCGTACTGATCAAAAGTGAATTTTGGAGTTTCGTCGTTTACATCTGTGATTTTAATCGTCAGCGGAGCTGTGGTTTTCCTGCCCGGTTTATCAGATGCAACAATTGTCAGGTAGTACGTGTCAATCTTCTCTCTGTCAAGAACATCTGTTTTATTTGTCAAATTGACATACACTTGTCCTGTCTTGCTGTCGATTTCAAATCTAAACCAAAAAAACAACATCAATAAATAAAACTCTTGATATGTAGAAAAAAGAAAATGAACAAAACTAACATTGTGGGTGTGACTGTGCTATAAACGAAGTTCATATTTGTGATTCACAAGATCATATAATAATAATAATAATAATAATAATAATTTGGAAACGATAACCCTCCCTGAAAACCTTAGGTATAAGCAATACATAATTAAAATGTATGCATGAATGAACAAAGAGAAAATACAACATGACATAGAACACATATAGAAATGACAATATTTTAACAAATATTGTATTTAAAAACAGGGATGATCGAATAGCTTCAAGTAGTTTATTGCACAGTTCTGGCCAAGAGCTACCGAAAGCATTTGAAAGTAAAGACAAACACGCAGTGTATAAAAGTAGGAGCTGAAGTGTGCTAATGTTGTTGTTGGGTGGGGTGTTTGGTATTCAGATTTTCTCAAGAGCATTTAAAAATGTATTACAAATGAAAATATACAATAACGTTGGTATGTCCAAAATATTTTAATCCACAACACAATTAGAGATGTCAAATCTGTAAAACCATTTTATTTATTTTTTACTTTTTTGTTTAACGTGCACATTCAGAGCAAGCTGTTATAGCACACGCCTGTCTTGGGCACACATCTCAGCTATCTGAGCTGTCTGTCCAGGACAGAATAGAAATTAGTGTGGTTAGTTGTTATTGTTAGTGAAAG
This sequence comes from Dracogyra subfuscus, assembly GCA_016106625.1. Lineage (NCBI taxonomy): Eukaryota > Metazoa > Mollusca > Gastropoda > Neomphalida > Peltospiridae > Dracogyra > Dracogyra subfuscus. Next base: position 1,363 of record JAECMU010211847.1, on the reverse strand, counting down.
AGAAAAGAGGGTGTAGCGGCCATACACCTACCCAATGAGTCCTTAAAAACTCGCTCTGGGTGGGAGCCGGTACCGGGCTGCGAACCCAGTACCTACCAGCCTGTTGTCCGGCGACTTAACCGCTAGGCCACCGAGGCCGGTAAAACCATTTTCAATTCATATTTGTTTTGTTATTCTACACAAAACAGTACAAAATGGTTATTGTGAAAAACGACTATCACATGCTTACAAACTTAATCAAATTCATTTTAATGTATTATCGTGGTATGTCCATTTTAGGTTAAATCCGGCTTTCAGGTCACACCTCACAGCTATCTAGGCTGTCTGTCCAGGACAGTGGGTTAGTGGTTAGTGGTTAGAGGCTAGTGAGAGAGAAGTCAGTGTAGTGGCCTTTCACCTCTCCAGAGTCGTTGAAAACTAGCTACGGGTAGGAATTGGAAAATGCATGTGACTCCAGTACCTACCAGACTAGTCTAATGACATAACCACTGTGCCACCAAATGATAACTTAATCAAATGTTAACACGCTAATTCATTACGCAAGATGAATATTTGTCTTCATTATTTGGTTAACTTCATTAATTTCTCTCTTATGTTTTGTAACATATATCTTATGGCATATTGCTATCATTTTCTATTAAAATACACCACATACATGTTCTCTCCACCTTGTAGTGAATATGTCCCCATCCCATTCGGTTCTGAGTCTGCATCTTTAGCCTGAAAACAAGAGCAACATTTCATTGTTGATTATCAGGTTTTATGTCACTGTCATCTATTAAGATGTTATGTAGCCTGGAAACGATGTTTCATTTGACTCTTACCTATAAGGTTTCATCTTACTTTTATTTAACATGTTTCTAGTCACTGTCATTAATCAGGTTTTACTTCACTGTTATCTATCATGTTTCATTTTACTATTATTTATCAGGTTCATTTCACAGTTTCCTATCAGGTTACTCTTTACTATTATTTATCAGGTTCATTTCACTATTATTTATCGGGTTACTATCAGGTTCATTCCACTGTTTTCTATCAGACTTGTTTTCAAAATTATAAGGTTTCATTTTACTAAATAAAAGAAACATTAGGGTTTACAAAATCCTAGATATCTAGTTTTAGGAGAAAATCAAAGCTCCATTGATATGTATGAGGTTTCATTTCATTATTATCTGGATGTATTCCACTCCGATCTACTCTTATTTCATTGTTAGCTATTAAATGTTTGTCCGAAATTATATATATTGAATTGATAAAAATTAAATGAAAGCAGATCGCAGTGAAATGAAACCGGATAATAGTGAAATGAAACTTCATACATATCAATGGAGCTTTGCTTTTCTAATATATAGATGTATGTACG
>JAECMU010211836.1:0-15502 GCA_016106625.1 Dracogyra subfuscus | reverse complement strand
ATCCACCAACTCACTGACCCACTCGCACGCTCACTTGCTCATCCATCTACCATCCTTTCATTCATCCATCAATCTATCTAGAAATTTAATCCATTAATCTATCCATCCTTCCAAACAGTCACTCAATATCCATCCATCCATCTATCCATCTATCCATCAATCTATCGAGAAATTTAATCCATTAATCTATCCATCCTTCCAAACAGTCACTCAATATCCATCCATCCAGCCATCCATCCATCCATCCATCAATCTATCAAGAAATTTAATCCATTAATCTATCCATCCTTCCAAACAGTCACTCAATATCCATCCATCCAGCCATCCATCCATCTATCCATCAATCTATCGAGAAATTTAATCCATTAATCTATCCATCCTTCCAAACAGTCACTCAATATCCATCCATCCAGCCATCCATCCATCCATCCATCAATCTATCCAGAAATTTAATCCATTCATCCATCCATCCTTCCAAACAGTCGGTCAATATCCATCCATCCAGCCATCCATCCATCCGTTTCATCTACCATCTGTCTGCTCATATGTATTTGTAATTTGTTTGTTATTAGATTACTAGCGCATAATTCTCAGATATATGAGAGGTTTATCACCCATCTTAGTACTTGACATGCTTCCTCAAGACCTTTTAAAAACACAGTTTTTAGTCCGTCCAATCAGGCCATATTTTCAAATACATAGCAACAAAATATGTTTGGATAGACAAAAGTAGACACACATGAAAACAAACCCAAATTGATTCCAATATACTTTTCATGTGTTTTCATAGCTTATATTTTATTTTATTTATTTTTGTTCTTTCCTTTATTAATTGTTTTCTCTCACTTTTCTCAATTCTCATCATGATCTGGATTCATGTTTGCCCAATTGTCTGGTTTAGTCACATAAGAGAGTGAGTATTAAGCAAATATATTATAGTGTTATAAACCAACATAAGCCTATCTTTCCTTCTGCACATCCTCCCTTCTGCACATCCTCCCTTCTATCCATTCATTCATCTATCCATCCAGAAATTTCATCCATCCATCCATCCATCCATCCATCCATCCATCCATCCATCCATCCATATATTTGTTTCATCTATCATCTGTCTGCTCATATGTATGGAACAACAAAATGTCATCAATTTGTAGTTTGTTTGTTATGAGATTACCAGTGCATCATTCTCAGATATATGAGAGGTTTATCACCCATCTTAGTAGGTCCAGTATTTGACATGCTTCCTCAAGACATTTTAAAAACCCGGTTTTTAGTCCGTCCGTCCATCCATCCATCCATCCATCCATCCATTTTTCCACCCATTCATCCATCCCGCTATCCATCCATCCATTTATTCATTCATCAGTCAACTGTCTTTTATAATTTATATATCCTTTCATCCATCTGTCCATCCGTCCATCTGTCCATCCATTGTATCCATGCATCCATTCCTCCATCCATCCATATATCCACATCATCCAGTCAATTAGCTTATTAGCGTATATTTTATATGTTAAGTTTTCTTGTTCTTTTTTATCATCATTTGTCTTTCTCTGTTTTTATTCTGGTCTGAATTCACACTTGCTTTATAATTATCTGCTTTAGGAGGCGTGATACTTTACGAGCACAGTGAGTATTTTACAAACGGAATAACTTCAGTATTCACTATTTATAATTACTAGATATTAGTTTTTTAAAGGCACGGCTCGTAGTTTCAAGCCATAAAAATGGACACTTAAGTTTGATCAAGTTTCACACCTGAACACACACAAGAGAATGAAACCACAGTCTGTGAAGTTGAAATGGTGAAATTCCGTTAAAAATAAACTAAAACTCGACTCCATACCTGATACTTCTCAGATGCACATGCATTTTTAAAAATAAAAATAAAAATAAAAATGCACTTTGTGGTATTAGAAACGCCAGGATGACCAGAAAAACTTTGGTTGTATGGAAATGAATAATCTAAACAATAAAAGTAAAGTTTGAATTTAGTGATCATAAACGACTCTGACAGTGAAAATATGCCTTAGTGTTTAAAAAATAATACTTTCTAAAAAAAACCAAAACAATATTGCAACAGATTTTAAGAAAACAATAGGTTTTTTGTTTTTTAAATCGGTCGCCCGGCGGGCAACCTTACTGTGGGTTTTCGGTCGCCCGTTGTCGTTTTCAGTCGCCAGGGGCGATCGGGCGACTGTTCACCCATTCATTCATTCACATCATTATGTCATTAATGTATATATTTTCAGTGGGGTTTTTTGCTGTGAAGTTTTGTTTTTCTTTCTCATCATTTTTCTTTCTCTCTTTTAAAGGGACATTCCTGAGTTTGCTGTATTGTAAGATGTTTTCGACTAATACAATATTTCTACGATTAAACTTACATATTAAATATATTTTCTTGTTTAGAATATCCATGTCTGTATATTCAATGCGTTCCCGGTCGTCTTAATATTTGTAAGAAGCCCAAACTGGATATTGTCTTCAAGTAATTTCGTACGTACGAAAAAATTATATTTTGGAAATAAAATGAAATCTAACCTAGTACAAATATAAGAACGATCAGAAACATGTTTAGTATACAGCCACTAATATGTTATGCATAAAAATATATTTGATATGTAATTACAATAATTGAAAAGTCTTTGTTAATCGATATCTTAAAACGTGCACCAAACTCAGGAATGTCCCTTTAACTCATGGTCTGGATTCACGTCTGCTTTATAATTGTCTGGTTTAGGACACAAAATACTCATTTGAAGTGAATATTTTATAAAGGGCATAACTTAATTTAGTATTTATAAAGGGAAATATTTTCATGCACTATTATTTTGCATTGACAATTTCATCAGAATTTCACAGGAAATACATTTTTGATGACAGCAACAGAAGAAACAATTCAGCCCTACCACCATATATATGTGCATCAACCCCTGCAATTAAAACAATGTCCATAGCAAAAAACTAAATGCCATTGAAAAAAACCCTGAATATATTCCAAAGCAAAAATGTGCTGTGGAAAATTACAAACTCCACAACAAACTCCACAGCACTGCTGATTGTTGTGGGCAACTGCAGGGATTTTGCATGCATCAATATACTATAACAACATCACCAATGAACACAGTATACAGTAGATAGGCCAGTATCGAGGGCATCATCTATGTTTATGCTGTATGGTAGAGCCTTCCTAGTACTTTTCATGTGGGTCATATAACTATGTCTTTCATCTGGTGGGAAATTCGAACTGGGGCTGGCTATGTTGGTGTTACATTTGTACATGAACAATGATACAGTGGGTATACTGACGTTGTGAACTTTTGGAAATCTTTTCTTTACCAAAAGGAGTTACTAGTCCAACCAGAGGAGACTATAGGTTTCATCTCCATCTTTCTGTCTGTCTGTGCATCCATCTGTCCCATGTATAATTATCTGAATTTTTTCCCCGCAATTCCTCAAGATACTGAACTAAACGTTTCTGTATAGCCTTAGTATGTTCAGTTACAGATCAAGTTTGACTTTCTTGGCGATTTACTCACTTATCATTGAAGTTATGGTCCTTGAACTTAGGAAATATCAGAATATTTTGGGCATGGTAGGGAACATATATGCTTTAATAGCAGTACTCTCAAAATGCTTCTTCTTGATGGAATTAAATTGTAATTAAATTGCCCTGCTAAAGTATTATTAAATTGTCTGTCCTGTCTAAATCTATCCATCAGTCCTTCAAATCATGCATCCATCCGTCCATTTTACCTATTTGTCTTTCTGTCCATCTGTCCATCCATCCATGCTTCCATCAATCCATAAATCTACTCATTCATCCATTTGTTCATTTACCCACCCATCTATCCCTCTGTCCATCCATCCATCCATATTGCCATCCATCCATCAATTTGTTTGCCTATGCCATTGGTCCATTCATTCTTTAATTTGCCAATTTGTTCATCCATTTGAAAATTACCTCTGCTGTATCTTTTGCCACTGGCATTGATATAAATATATTTAAGAAAAAAAGTTGGTTGATTTTAAATAACTGAACTAATATTACTTTATATTACTAATTCCTGTTTCAAAAACACATAAATACTTCTGTTGCCATGAAGTGAACACATTGGGCTATTTCTCGTTCCAGCCAGTGTTCCACAACAGGTGTAACAAAGGCTGTGGTATGTACTATCCTGTCTGTGGGATGGTGCATATGAAAGATCCCTTGCTGCTAATAAAAAAAGAAGCCCTCTCGCGATATCTGTGTGATCCTTAACCATATGTCTGACCATAAATAAAATATGTGGAGTGTGTTACTAAATAGAACACTTCCTGTTGCCGTGAAGGTAAACCTGTCACATGTGTATTTTGTACATGTCTTTAAATTGTGTTTTTATTAATTACTGAATTTTGTACATTAATGATGTTCTTTTTTTCATGTTTACCTGTGGTACCCAATAGCCAATGTGTTTTTTTTTATCGTGCTAGGGTGGCATTAAACCATTTGTTCTGTTAATTTATTAATTCTGCTTGTTTGTTTGTTCATTCATTTCAAGAACAGTCTGTTTTTTAAATTTTGATTTTAAAATGACAGTAATCATTTGAAAATTGAGTACCAACTGTTTTATAAAGTTTTAAAATTGTGTTGTGATTTTTAAAAATTGCATAGCAAATCCTGACATAAGACTGAATTGTTCCCAGTCACTCGTTCATTCATTCTGGTATTAAAGTATTAAACTGTTGTCGGCATTTATTAAGGCTTTACCTTTTAAATAATGCTTCAACACCAGAATCAGATTCACAGTTTCTGGCACTCATCCTTTTGTACAGCCGAGACGTAGCCCAGTGGTAAAGCACTTGCTTGATGAGCGGTCAGTTTGGGATTGATCCCCATCAGTATGCCCATTCTATTTCACCATGACTGGTACATCAAAGGCAATGGTATGTTCTATCCTGTCTATGGGATGGTGTATATAAAAGATCCCTTGCTGCTAATTGTAATGAGTAGTCCATGAAGTGACGACAGCATGTTTCCTTCCTCAATATTTGTATGGTCCTTAACCATATGTGTGACACCATAAATAAACAAATAAAATGTGTTGAGTGCGTCATTAAATAAACCATTTCCTTCATTCTTCTTATAACTTTGCCCCGTGACATTGCTCCTCCTCTCAGATGATGTATGTTAAGTCACTAAAAGGAATGCATGCAGCATTACATATTGCTTAAAAAAAACAATGTAATGGGCAGGTAGCAATGTCTAGACCTCCTAAAAGATGAGACTATTGACCAGTGCGGGGACGTGCGCTAAACTGTTTCTAGCACAGCTTCCTGGCACTCTTCTATTGGTTGATTGATTATTCTAGAACAAATTTTCTGAAATTTGGATTCAACGTTCATGACATAACCAATTTTATTTTGTTTGTGAATGCTACATTGTTTATGAATGATATTTGTATTTGTGAGTTTCTTCTCTAATATTATTTGTTTAGGTTTTTTTCTTTGTATTTGCTACACAATACTGCAATAATTCCTAATTTTACTTTTTTCATATTTTCAGCCCGTTTCTAAATACTCCAATTCAACCCGGGATTACCATACAGTCTCAAGATCTCTACCAGCTGGCTCAGTTTCTGCAGGTTCGTTGTACTTAACCTTTAGACTAGTTACTGGATTAATAGTTTAGAATTTTTACTCACAAATTGCTGATCAAAAGAAAGTATACCAATGATTTTTTCAAAGTATTAAAAACAACACAAAACACAAGTTGATGCAAATGTTATATTTGGTGATAAATAAACACGAGTATACTGAATAAAACACATACAATTATAATATCACAGATTGCTACAGCACTAAGGGTGAAATGTGCGATTTCATAAAAGACCACTCATAACAAAGATGAATAAATTTGACCACAAAGAACATGTTTCAATATTGTGTTTGTCCACCATGTGCAAGTATGCAAGCATGGACAAGACGTCTGACAGATTTCCGTCAATGACAATAACATTGACATACCAATACCTCTCTCTTTCTACAGCAGTTAGCCTTGCCATGTTCTCTGGTGTTTTACTGTTGACTGAGGCATGTTCTAAGCAATGGCACCCTTTTTTACACCCTTATATGCTGCACAAGTATCATGTTATTCATACAGTATAAATTTTATGAATAAACTCACTTTGCACATGCAGCATTACCCAAACACAGCAATGTGTGACTATTTGTCTTTGATTTCATTATAACAAACAATACTGGAACCTATCTAACCTTTCATGAACACATATTGTATTTATTTATAATAAAAAAATTGGTATAATGTCTTTTGATCGTCAGTTTATAGTCACTTAAATGTTTTATAAATACATTAAATAAAGTTCACATTTGAATCTGTAAGTATTTTTTTTTCTTTTTTTTTTCAAATTTTAATGATGTTTTAAATTGGTTAATGTTGATTAAAATTAGGCCTCATTAAAATCGAAAAAGTTGTGTTTACTTATGGTCTGTCCTGTATTTATGTCTATTATTCATGATAACAGTGAGTTTTTGACCAGAATTAAAACAAAATTCAACTGCTATTCATATCCTAATATTTGTGATTTTCATTGTTGGTAAAATTATCATATTTATTATCAAATCAACAATCGATCCCTGAAAATGACCGTGATGTGCCACCATTGTTGTTGAACAAAAATACTTGCTGAAAAACACTTCTTTGAACCCAAAATTCATAGGTAATTTCCATTGAAAAACGTCAAGTGAAAGAGCTGTCACGTGAACTCAAGCGAGGATTCAACCGACTGCCCTAAATCCTGCCCTTGTTTTGGATCAAAAGCATAACATAAGATGGAATCCCAAAATATCTATATAAAATCATATCACTACCGTTGTTAATAAATTGCTGCTCTCTGTTTACAGGAAGCCTTACATCGAGAAACCATGTTGCAACAAAAACTGGCAATTCTCCAGAAACTGGTGCAGAGCACTCAAGAATCTTCAGAAGGCGGTTGGCAGGTGGAATATCTTCACAATTCAGTTTTCATCTTTGCTATGATTGGTCACTTCTGTGGATATCTTAAGGCCTATCTTTAAAAAACACATTGTTTGCTGTAACCTTCATTAACCCCTCAAAATCCACATTACTATATTTTTTCCCCTAAACATTATTTCTTTGGCTTACTCCTTCATTCCTTTTTCAGTTTTCTGGATATATTAAGAATTCTGGATTTCTAATCATCTGTACAGTGTTTTCAGGTTTTCCGTTGTTCTACTGAAAATTTAATTTTAGTGGGCCAGATTTTATTTTAGTCCCTGGTTCTCCATCCAAAACTTACAGTATGGTTTTGATTGATACTTTGTATATGTTCTGAGTGGAAGCTGCCACTTAGACCATTATGCATCCCTAATCTCGGCACCCAACCATCAATAATAAAATGTCTGGATTTTTTCTTCATAACCCACTTTCATATCTATTTTAAATAATGTAATACTACTCTGGTTCCAACAGATTTTCAAAGTTGAAATGGTTAAAAACTATTTATGACTGTTATTATTCTTTAATCATAATGGTGTTAGTTTTTTTGTAGCTGGTAAATATATGTTCTATAGATTGTTTAGTAATGAGTTTTGGTTAATATAGGTTTTATAATGAGTTTGGTTAAATATTTATTCTTTAGATTGTTTAATAATGAGTTTTATGTTTATTTTCAGGCACTCATAGATGAAGATAAACTTTTGTCTCGTCTTGAAGTTCTTGAAAATCAGCTTCATACATACTCAAAGGTTTGGGTTTTTATTATTATTTTGGTTGGTTGGTTGGTTTGTTGTTGTTGTTAGGTTTTTAGCTCTCTTTAGCATGTAAATGGAAAATGTAATAAGTACTGCAAAAGGATTAAATAGCATTGCTCAGTAATGTAACTATGTTAAATGGCTTCCTGTGATCTTAGTTCTAAAGAAGATAAATTAATCATGCCTCTCAGTTTCTTTTCATCCTGATGTCTGTGATTTGCTTTGAATTGATAGTTCTGAAGAGAGTTTTTAAAGTTGTTTTTGCACATTTACTTTTTTGTGTAATTAAGGTTACTAACAGTTAAAGTGTGATGTATTGTTTTTGTTTCAGAATCATTCAGATGATGCTTTGAGACAAGAAATAGAAAGTCTTCAAAAAGACAAGTTATCATATGAAACTACTGCAAAGGTATCACGGTCAGACTTACTATAAAAATTTGCTGCCTCACTCACTTTTTATTGCGGGCAGCATAGCCCCGTGGTACAGTGCCCGCCTGATGCGCGGTTGGTCTAGGATCGATTCCTGTCGGCTAACCACTGGGTTTTTTTCTCGACATAACCATATGTCCAACGCCGATATAACCGTAATTATAATGTGTTGAGTGCGTCGTTAAACAAACAATCAAACAAACACTTTAAAAAAAAAACTTATAATAAATATAATAATCAAAGTTAATAAAATGCTTTGGTTACATCTAATCAAGTTTTTGTCACTCCCCAATGAAGTCTAATAACAAGATGTCAATGTTTTATATCTGCCAGTGGAGTCCTGTTAAAATTCACTTTATTATTCCCCATTTGGTCCTTGTCTCCATCCTACTCTTCAAAACTGGTATTTCAAAGGCTGTGTTATGTACTGCCCTGTCAGCGGGATAGTGCATATAAAAGATCCCTTGCTTCTAATAAAAAAGAGTAGCCAATAAAGAGGCGACAGCAGGTTTCCTCTCTCAATATCTCTGGTCCTTAAATAAATTAAATAAAATGTGTTGAGAGCATCGTTGAAATAAAAAGAAATTCTTTCTCTTCTTTTCATCCTCCTCTCTGTCTGTCATACAGTTTTCCAATCCTTTTTTTTCGCAATGCTTTAAGCTATTGACCTGATTAAAAACAAATTGTAGTGTATAATGTAAAGTTACAGATTAAATGTGTCTTTCATTGGGATTTACCCATTTTTGAAAGCGATATTGCCAGATCAAGGTTGACTCTAATGGGAATTTATTCAAGACTTATTCCTGTCAAAAATGGAATTTATGCATGTTTGCAGAGTTATGGCCCTTGAACTTAGCAGATTTGTTAGGCCAGGTAGGGGACATGTATTTAGCAATATTTTCAGAATACTTTTTACGCCAGCTTGCTTCATTATCACTTTAACATATCCAGTGTGTTTCTGGTTGTCCTGCTGTTTGTTGTAGCTCAAAATCCAATTTATATAAAACACAGAAAGAACAAATCTTGAGGACTTGGTATAATGATTTTGCTTGTTTCAGGAATCTTTGCGTCGTGTATTGCAAGAGAAAATAGAGGCTGTGACAAAGTTAACTGATCTGGAAGTAAGTGTATTGTGTACTTTTAACAACCTACAGAGTATGTTACTTAGTTGCATGTACTGTCAGTCAAGGATATAGTGTTTTAAGGGTTTATGTGGAAAAAAAAAGAAACGTGTTCAATCACAAAAAATACTAATGACTAATGACACGGTTTTATTGATTTTACTTGTCTTAATGAAATTGAAAGATGTAATATAGGTATTACTATACTGAAAAAAGAAAGAAATGCAAATATTAATTTCAGCCCTTGAAAGTTGGACAAGTTTGGTACAGCAGTTAAGTGATGTCGCAAATTAATTTTGCAACGGCACTATGATGGCAATTTTAAAGAAAAGATTGATGTTGTCAAAATTATTCATATATGACCACTGCTGTAATAAAATGCTAAAACATAACATCACAACTTTACTTCCGTAAGCTTCTATACTGGAATAAACCGATTTATATTAATTGAGGAAACTGAGCTACACACTATAATAAATTAAAGCTTTTTTCTGGGATCTGTAATTGGACAGAGTTCAGAGAGAAATGCCTACAGACTTTTCACCACTCATAGATTTGCGATGGCAATAAAATGGTGTCTCAAATCAAGTTTGTGATAGCTTTTGCAGCACATTGCCGATTGCCGCCGCGAATTTTGAGGGCTGTAATTTAGGTTTAAAAGAAGAAAAAAATTATGCATTTTGAATCCCATTGGTTTTTATGCCTGTTAAAATTATAAATTTCTTGTGAATCTTTCCACATTACATCTTTGTACCGTATACAGGTATTATAATGCTAATAGTAACTGACATTTGGTCCTTATTTAGGAAGAGATGTAGCTAAGTGGTAAACTGCTACGTGGTCTCATGTTATATTTTCTTTATACTCTATCCTGAGGTTGAGATAAGTATTAATAAAAAAGATAAACTTAAAATTTTCTTCATTTCTTAGACAAAATAAACTTATGCAATAAATAGGAAGCAAAAACAGTGTATGTGAAGTTCTGTATATTTATTATGTATGTATGAATATTACAGCGTTCCCTAACGAACACGGAGAGTGAGTGTACTCACCTGAGGGATGACTGTGAAAAGAACCAGGAGGAATTACAGGAGCTGGCCAAGAAATATCAAGACAAACTGCAGGAAATTCAAGACTTGCAGGACAAACTGGTGGTATGTCATCTCACTGATACTGTGATGGAGACCATTCATTGTGCCATGTCCTATTATTCTGTGTGTAATAAATTAAAAAAACACTTTTAAATTGATCATTCAGCAGCATAACATTTCCACAAAATAAAACTATTATTTTACTTTGAGACACAAATGTAAGCAATCATAAAACATTACATCAAGTTAATACTTGTGCTTTATTTAAATAGTTTTAACTGAAAACATCTTAATTATATAAAAGTTAAGGTTTTGCACAATCGTATTTGAATCTTGTATTATTTATCATTATTATATAAACAAATGAAATGTGCATACAACATTGTAGCAACATTCATAAAACTTGCTTGTGATTAAGAATTGCAATGATTAACAGAATAAGCCTGCAATAACATTTATCACTTTTTTCCACTCCACTCCTGCTTATAATGCATATCCATCAAATGTGATTACATTGAAATCAGTAAGTGCAAACAGTCAACCCCTGCTTCCACACATTTACACCTGTCTGCAGACCAAGTCTAATTTGGCGGATGACAGAACGTATGTAGTAGCAGGTGTGGATGAGAAAACAAGGTAAATCTGACATGGTCATCACCATGACCGGCCTCAGTGGCGTCGTGGTTAGGCCATTGGTTTACAGGCTGGAAGGTACTGGGTTCGGATCCCTGTCGAGGCATGGGATTTTTAATCCAGATACCGACTCCAAACCCTGAGTGAGTGCTCTGCAAGGCTCAATGGGTAGGTGTAACCCACTTGCACCGACCAGTGATCCATAACTGGTTTAACAAAGGCCATGGTTTGTGCTATCCTGCCTGTGGGAAGCGCAAATAAAAGATCCCTTGTTGTTAATCGACATAAGAGTAGTCCATGAAATGGCGACAGCGGGTTTTCCCTTAAAATCTGTGTGGTCTGTAACCATATGTCTGATGCCATATAACCGTAAATAAAATATGTTGAGTGCATCGTTAAATAAAACACTTCTTTCTTTCTTTCTTGGTCATCACCATATATCTTATCGGGCAGCATAGCCCAGTGGTACAGTGCCCGCCTGATGCGCGGTCGGTCTAGGATCGATCCCCGTCAGCTAACCACTGGGTTTTTTCTCGACATAACAATATAACCGTAATTATAATGTGTTGAGTGCGTCGTTAAACAAACAAACAAACAAACATATATCTTGTATGTACTGGATGTGTGCTATAACTCAGATTTGACTGTACTTTAAGCAAATTGTTCATTATACCAGGAGGCTGAGTTGAAGCATGCTGATGAAATTGAAGAATGTAACAAAGAGAAACAGGACCTGTTGTTGAAGATAGAGGAAATGGTTTCAGAAGGTCGTGGATTATCTGCAAAGGTAATGTACTTGTAAAACTGCTGAATAAAATACATCTAATAAAACATTTAATAAAATATTATTTGCTGTAATCTGAGCCAGTTATGACTGTAAATAATTTGGGGATTTATCACATGATTGACATCCAATAGCTCCAGTGGTGTCATTAAACAAAACAAAGTTTTAACTTTTTAAGTAATTTTGGAAACATTTTTGAAAAATTAAAATTCATATTTAAAAGTAAAAGTTAAATATTGTTGAAAAAGAATTAGTTTAAAAAAAAAAAAAAATTATTGGGCTACAGCCAGGGGTTGGAAAAATTAAATTGTCAATCGGTCCCACTTGATGTCATCACTGCCGTGGAAAAAACAGAAAGAAAAAAAATATATATATATATATTTAAGAGACGATATTTGCCCAATAGTTTTAAAAAAAAATCAGTGACATTTGTATACCGGTAGTTTTATAATGAACGTGAAATAATAAACATGAAAACATGAAACATTTTCTTATACCACATCAGTGAAAATCCCCCACAAATTGTATATATTTTACATAATGGAATAAATAATATGAAAAAGGTAGAACAGTTATGAATTTTAATTCTCATATATGTATCATATATGTATAAAAAGTACAAGTATTCAGTACTGTGTCCTGAACATTAATAAAAGATGGTATCGTTGAAGCGTTTGACAGCCTGAGCTAGCACATGTTTAGACAAACAGAGTAGTAACGTCATCAGTGATTGGATGAAATTTGACCTCTACTGGCTCTAAAGATAACAGTGCATGCAGCTGTTCTGCTTACTCCCACGTGTTAAAAAAAAATGGTGGAAACCTTTTATTTGTAAAAATCCTTTATAATTATTGGATACACTACATTGAACAGTCAACAATAAATACATTTATAGCTTATTTCAGTATATTTTATGCTATTTTAAGATTTTTGCATTGCACAAAAGCCTCGGACTAGGACACTCGATCCGACAGAGCTCCGTACATACCTAGGTGTTGACAGGTGTTGATGGCAACCAGTTGCAAATTCTGAGTCCTTTGTTTTAATTGGAGGGTAATACCTTGATTGCTCTCTAAACCAAGAATGATGCTATTGTTAACGTCTATTTAATCTCTTGACCGGCTCAGTGACTTTGACAAATGTGTAGCCTAGTGGCAGTCGTTTGACACTACTATAGGTCAGACTTTAGTGACTGGCAATATACTTAGGCAGACTTTAAAATCACAAACATCTAAAACACCGGCTATATTGATCACTATTTATTTATTAATTTATATCGAGCACGAGATACCGTTATCTGGACAGGCCGGTCCACTTGATGATAGGAATTTGTTCCAATAATAGAAATGGACAGGTGCTTCAGACCGACATGAGTGACAAAAGTGGGACTGGCAAACACACATTTAAAAATAATAATCTCGGTCTCGGAGATTGAGAATCGGTAACAGACCGGGAAAAATTGGCTTTTTGCCACCCCTGGCTACAGCACATTTTTCTTTTCTTTTAAAAAAAAAAAAAGATCAGCTGGCCATTGTAATATAATAACAAATTATGTTTAAATCATGAATATAATATTATGTTAACTTATGATTGACTTCTCATAAGTTAAAAAGAGTTAGTCAGTTGGGTGGGAATTCTGGGTAAATGTTTGTAAAGACATTAATGTCAGATCAAAATGGGAGAGGGATCTAGCTCACTTGAGGTGCTTGCCTCTTAGGATTAAATCACCTCAGTGGATCCACTCTCTGATTGGGGTTTTTCTCCCGTTCCAACCAGTGCACCATGACTGGCATATCAAACTCTGTGATATGTGTTGTCTTGTCTGTAGGAAAGTGTATGCAAAAGATTCCTTGCTACTAACAGAAAAATGTAACTGGTTTCTTCTAAGACTATAGGTCAAAATTACCAAATGATTGACATCCAATAATCTATGATTAATGTGCTCTAGTGGTATCATTGAACAAAACAAATTTTAATTTTATAGGCCACAGTGTTTTAGACCAGGATAGATATGCTTGAACTTTGATTGAATTGGGTATTCAGATGCAAACAGGGTACCCACGGGACAGGGAAAACAGGGAAAATGGTTTAAAAAAATTCCCTGCAGGGAAAATTCAGGGAATTTGAAATTTTGGTCTGATTCAGGAAAAATACAGGGAATTTTATTTGGGTGTAATGGAATCTAGAAAAATATCAGTGAATTTTGTTGAGTCCTATATTGTATATACATGGATATGTATACCACATCAGGTACAAATGTAATAAACCTAAGATAGTGGTCTTTTTCATGATGGTATTGAATGATAGCTACTGGTGATTTCTAGTGTATGTTTCAAAAACTATCATAGATTTATTTTTATTGAGAAATCATCTGGTCACTATATCAAATTGTTCCACCAAGGAAAATGCTGTGTTTATATGATCTATGTATAGCACCCAAAACACTAGAAGTCAAAATGGAAATAAGTGACCATTGCTCCAGAGCTTATTCTATGTATATCAGAAATGTTGAGTCATTAAATTTTGTTATGCCATACTAATGTATCATTAACAGTGACATAGTGTAGTCTTAGATCTGCTTTTCTAACATTTCTGCTATACATAATAATCTTAAATGTGAACACTTATCTTTGTGATAATTAAATCTAAAACAAAAAACCTGGAAGAAAAAAAGATTTTTACTAAATTATTTTTAATGAAAGTTGTGCACATATTTGGAAAAATACATTCTGATCCAAAGCCTTTATTATAAATTTATAAGGCAAGATAAGTCTCCACAGCTATAAATGACACAGGGACATTTTAATCTTAGTTTAAAATGCCCATGTATGTGTTTGCTTAAGCATGCTATCATTTCAGGTGGAAGTTTCTATCATTGTATCAAGCTCATGTAGACTGCCTGTAGGGCTAACTGACCCTCAATTCATAGACTGGCTTTCAGCTGCTCCTGATAACCCTCATACTTGCTTCTTGTCACAATATGTTGATTATGGTATTTGGAGGTGAAGGCATGGCTATTGGGGGTGGCAGGAGGCCGTTGTATACAATAAAGAATCATGGATATCAGACAGGCAAACATCTTTTACAACAGGGAAAAATCAGGGAAAATACAGGGAATTTTAATTTGAAAATTCTGTGGGTACTCTGTGCAAATTAGCATTTAAAAAATATTTATTATTTCTGTTTGTTACAGATCGAAGCATTACAAGCAGACAATGATATAGCCAAACAGCAGTCAGCTGGAATAAAAGGTGAGTGGGTGGATGTTTAAATGCAGACCCCTTATAGGCTTGACACTTAAAGCATAATGTACACAAGAGACATTTTGCTCATCAGATAGGTTTCGTGTGTAAGTGATTTTTGTTGAGTTTTTCATCTTGCATGGTCATTAGGAAAAATACCTGTCATGTTTGATATTTTTAGCCACAAATCAGCTATCAAATGAACTGAATTTACCAACTGATAAATGGAAACGCGATAATTATGTTAGATTGACCTCATTGTGATAGTATCAAGAAAATTAGCTCAGCACTTAGCTTATCATGTGTGGTGAGATTGCTATGAGCTAACAAGTGAGAAAAAAGTCTCATGTAATGTTGTTACCAGCCTCGGTGGTGTCGTGGTTAGGCCATCGGTCAACAGGCTGGTAGGTACTGGGTTCGGATCCC
>JAECMU010211830.1:0-14377 GCA_016106625.1 Dracogyra subfuscus | reverse complement strand
TGGTCCTACTCTGTATAAATACAGATAAAAACCTGGCTGGTGTCCCTCTACTAGAGACTAGAGATTGTCTCGCCACCACACCCTCCAGATGTGATTCCTACGGGCATGAAAGATGAAGAATTTAGTAACAGCCTCCTGTCCTGCACAGTGTGTAGATAGCGAGTATGAACACCAGATAATGTGGTCAATGAAGTAATTACTTGTGCTGTTCCCGAATGTGCTCTATCTGCTTGGTGAGTTCCACAACTCTGTTCCCCAGTAGGTCACCACTGTTGGATCCTCCCTGCATAGCGTTCAGAGCAAGCTGATTCTGTTGGACCATCTCCTGTAGCAATAACATAGCACATTCAAATACACACAGGAAATCAATTTACTCACTACAAGGGGATTTTCAATGCCAAATGAAGGGAGAGAAATCATGAAAGATAAGCACCGTTTCTTTGAAAAAATACATGTACATTGGCTCAAGAACCATACCCATACAACAACTTTAACAAATGTAAGGTATTCCTAAAATCAATAAAAACCATGATTAGTGAGATGCACCATTTTGATCATACATGTAATTGTATATACACAGGACTTTTCTTTTCTTTTCCACTGCTACTGGAATCATTTAAATGAAGCAGCAGCTATTTTTATAAAAATTATTCATAGAAATGTATAAAACTGACTTTATTACCCTTGGTTAACAGTAATAGTGACAAGCTTAGTCCAGCAACATATACTTCAAGTAACACCATTTTATTTTTAGAAAGAAAATAGCTTTGTGGAAATAATTTTTTTTGTTGGTTTGTTTAACGACGCACTCAACACATTAAATTACGGTTATATCGGCGTCGGACATATGGTTATGTCGAGAAAAAACCCCAGTGGTCAGCTGACGGGGATCGATCCTAGACCGACCGCGCATCAGGCGGGCACTCTACCACTGGGCCATGCTGCCCGCTTTGTGGAAATAAAGCTGTCACAATAAATGTTACAGTAAGTAAAGCGCAATGGGCCTACAAGTACACAGCTATATAAATTGTGTGACATCCATTCCTGCCATCTAGCAGTTGGGTTTTTGTGATGGTCTCTGCACGCTTTCACAAGATAAAAATAATGAGAATGGAAACTTTTTCCAAGTGTATCTGACCTTCTACTGTTATCCTTTTGTTTTAAATTTATTCATCATCGAGATAATAATATTCAAACTTCAGTGAATAATCTACCTGTTGAAACACACACATAAATGCCTGTTTGAATAATAAATATATCTGGATCCTTTAAAAAAAAAAAAAAAAATATTCTTTAAATTTTTGTTTTAAATGTATTCATTATCGAGACAATAATATTCAAACTTCAGAGAATGTTTGAATAATGAATAAATCTGGATCCTTTAAAAAAAAAAATATGTTCTTTAAATTTTATTTATTATATGACAGGACAACTAACAATGGTTCTTTCATAAATGCTTCCGTGACTTTATCAAGATAATAAGAAAAAATCGATTATAGTATTTTGAGGACCATGCAGTGACATATTTGGCTTCAAATGTCTAGCACAATCTTTTGTTTCAAGGGACTTAGTGTATAACACTGCGGTAAACAGATACCCATGTGATGTACACCTAAATCGTCTCTCACAATCTGAAATATGATTTTGAGAGGTCATGACCTCTGATCAGGAAATCGACAGTGTCACACAGTACAACTCCACAAAGATCTTCATGTAAAAAGTGTGCACACAGTCCTTTCAATTCACTGTTTATTCTTACCATTAATGTTAGCAGCATAATTTAACTAACATATTTTTTTAAGAATTCAGTTTAGCCTTGAATATGTTTATAATACTGTTTGTGTAAACTTCATTAATAGATGTGTGGCATAGGAATGCAAACTTTCATTGATAAATAACTAACTGAAGTCACCAAACCATATCATTTTGTAATCGACATCCTTTTTCCAGTCTTTAATTTGTGCATTTTCATGTCATATTTAGTTATTTTGGAAGTAATTCTGTGCTATTTATGTGCAGTATAATAAATAAATTACAATACTCATTCCTGTGTGAGATCATTTATATTATAACTTGTGTGGTTTTAGTTGTACATCGCTTGCTTTCACTTGTGATGTATGATTAAAAACACACTCATTGTAATATAACTGGTCTTACAGGAACTTGTTTAGTACTCTCTATGTAATACCGGACTTGTATTAATCTTTATTACTGAAATAACCAACCAATCAAACTGAATGACCATAATACATGTATATTTACATACATGTAGTCATAGTCGTAGAAAACAATGTAGTGACAAGTCACCAGGTGGTGCTACAATACTAAATGGTTATTCCCAAAAGCTGAATGTTTTTTTATTTGAATTATGATGAATAGCTATTACAAAATAATATTAATGATTAATTAGATACTAAAATATTGTGCATGTGTGCGTCTGTGTATGGCTGTGTACATGCATGTGTGTGTGTATGTGAGTGGTGTGTGTCTGTGTGCGCGTGCGTGTGTGTCTGTGTGCGTGCGTGTGTGTGTGTGCGCGCATGGGTATGTTAGTGGTGTGCGTGAGTGGTGTGTGTGTACATGTGTGTGTGCAATTGTTGAATGCGATTCATAATTTTCAGGTAACTTATTTACATATAATCCTTAGTTCCTGTTATTCAATTCCTCACTAAAATCAGCTACAAACAAAAAAACAACATTAAAGCAACAAAAAGCTTTGAACAAATGCAGTGCTTTTAATTTAGTACATGTACATATATTAGTCAAACCTTTATTATAAAATATTTTTATTACCATAACAGTTTTAGCTTTTTACTTTTTACCAGCCTACATTAATGTATATTAAAGTGCCATCTAAAATTTACTATTACTGGCATTTAAATTCTGTTTTTTTACTTTTTAAATTTTTATTTAATTATTCTCTTTTCTTATGCTGTATTTTTCAAAATACTAACATAAAATGAATTAAAAATGAAGTAATTAAATATGTATACCTCATTAACTGGTGGAACATCACAAGAATGGAGACCAAACTGTGCACATGGAACTTCAAACTAAAACAGCAACACAAACAAATACTAACTTAAACAAAATGGCAAACAAACAAAACAAACAAATGATGCAGATATCAATTTGTGAACACAACAAACCAAACTGTAGGATTTAAACAGGAAAACAATACCGTTTGAGATTTGATGGATTTTCTTTTAAAATCTATAGCTAAATTCCATTAGTATAATTAGCCAGTCGATGTGATAATGCTTATTAAACCAAATTTTTAGGTAAATTATTATTGTTTTTTTATCAACTTCAATTCTTATTTGGTGAACAACAGCTTAGACCACTGGTTTACAAAAAATAATTTATAAATTAAACGATAAATTAAAATCTCACAACTCAATATATTAATAAGCTCACCTGTTTGTGATGAACCAATGGAGTTAAGAAAGTTTAAACATAAGTTTGTGCCTTCTAATTTGACCCTCCCATCTCAGAAATATACAGTGTTTCTCTATTCTACGCTAAGTCTTGTGTTAATACATTTATACACGATGCGACAGTGTTTCTCTATTCTATGCTAAGTCTTGTGTTAATACATTTATACACGATGCGACAGTGTTTCTCTATTCTACGCTAAGTCTTGTGTTAATACATTTATACACGATGCGACAGTGTTTCTCTATTCTACGCTAAGTCTTGTGTTAATACATTTATACACGATGCAACAGTGTTTCTCTATTCTACACTATTCTACACTAAGTCTTGTGTTAATACATTTATACACAATGTGACAGTGTTTCTCTATTGTATGCTAAGTCTTGTGTTAATACATTTATACACGATGTGACAGTGTTTCTCTATTCTAACCTAAGTCTTGTGTTAATACATTTATACACGATGTGACAGTGTTTCTCTATTGTAAGCTAAGTCTTGTGTTAATACATTTATACACGATGTGACAGTGTTTCACTATTCTACACTAAGTCTTGTGTTAATACATTTATACATGGCATGAGTGTTTCACAATTCCACACGTGTTAATATGTTTATACATGGTGTGAGTGTTTCACAATTCCACTCTTGAGGTAATACATGATGAGACAGTGTTCACCTAACCCACCTTCCTCTCACAATTCCACTCTTGAGTTAATGCAGTTACTTCTTCCTGGTGATGTTTTTCTTTTTCTATCAGACTCTTTTTGTGTGTAAGTTTAAACTTTTCTTCCAGTTCATACAACTCAAGCTGGTGACCACTTTTCAAATTGGTAATTTCCTCCTGCAGTGCTGCTATTTGCTGCAACATATGTTTGTCCTTTTCCTGAAACAAGCATTAACGGGGCTGCTGATCGAGTGATTCCGCAATATTTTATGGCACACTTTTAAAACATAGTTTTTCTCTAGTTTGACAAATAGAAGCCAACCATTTAGAAAATGTAGCTACAATTACCTTCATATTGTATCAAAATTATTCAGATTTAAAAAAAACCTGCATTAATTTTCTGAAACATACGTACAGTGGAAACTGGCAAAACCGGATAACCACAGTACCTTTGAATATGCTAAATGTTTAATAAAATAATTTCCAACCTCATAGTGAAAATCTAAAATGTGATTAAGCTTCTAAGGTGTGATATAGTTGGACAACACCGACTGATACAAAAAATACCAATCAAGGTCTTATTAGCTGAAAGCCAGAATGTCTGGTCTCAGATCGCAATGTTGCGTAATGGGAGAAATAGGGTCATGCTATTTCCATCCAGGTGGTGAGCTGAGTTTGTTGTTATTACGGTTTGTCAAGGTTATTTAACAAAGAAAGTAAGCTTTTGGGGAGGAAAATCGATCCTGTATCCGTAGCACAGGTTATATACATGTGAATTCGGGACCAAACAATATGGCCGATGTAGACAGGAATCCGGGATAATCAGGGTCCGGTTTTGCCTGTTTCCACTGTAGTATATAATCATTTGGTTTTGGAAGAATGGAAGATATTTCCATGTAATACATGTATGTTATATATATTTGGTAAAAATTGTCAGTTATAAAATAGCTTTGATTACTGAACAATCCCTACTGTACAGTAGCATCAGTAAATATTGTTTTAAAAATATAAACTAGAGTGGCTAAATGTGAAAACATAAATATGTCATTGTGGTCTTGTTTTGACAATACACTAACAGACTCCTTTAACATGTTGTAATACATTCCATAACCCCATCTAATTTATGGACTATTACATAATTATAATATATACTTCTGAAGCTTAAAACTGTGTCAAACAATTAAATTTCATTTTATTTGTTAACAAATTTCTACCTTGCTCGGATACAACATTTATGAACACAGAGATATGAAGTTTAAAGACTTTCATTTGGTGATAATTTGTACTAAATATTAAATAATAAACCCACGGGATACCAAAATGACATTGACTTTATATAAGAGTCAGGTGCATGAGCAAGAGAGATGCGCAGTTGAAAAATTCCTTCCAAATATGAATTTCAAACAATTCTTGAAAAGAAAGGAATTACAAGCTAAAAAACATTGGCGAAATTTTTAACAAAGCTCCATATGACATTGACTTTGCTGTAACATAACAGCTATGGTACAGGGTTGCTGCTAAAAAGACTTTTTTGATGAACACGGCAAACAAGATAAGAAAGCCATTTATTAAAATGTTGAGTCTGAGACGAGTAAGCTCTTAACACAGAATTGTGTTAAAATGTTAAGTTTATCAGACCTGGAGTTTTCCTTCGTATTCGTGCTGGATCTCTTCAATTCTTTCTTCCTTCTCGTGCAGATCTTTCCACAGCTCCTCCACCAGGTCCTGGTGCTCCTTCACCATCTGTGACTCCCCTCGCTCACTCTTGTCTGAAGGCAAACATCACCATTAAAAAACAGTGTACTGTGCAAGGCAACTCAAGTCCCTAGACAACAGTTTTAATCAACTATCATATCAACACTGCCAATACCAGGGCGGATCACAAGGGCTGCCAGTGGTCTAATGAAACTTCAGTGTACCACACACGTACAATCAGTTTACACAACACAACCACAACAAAAAACACCAATAACAAACCACCACGACACTGTCAATCATTCTAAAAATGGTTATAAACAAAACAAATATTTGTATCTCGCTTTGGCCAAGTCCTTGGGTTAATAAGAGTACCATGAGGTACATGTTACATCCGTCAGGAGTTTGGTAGAAAATGCCAACAGCTGTTTCTCTGCCTACAATTATATTATGTTCATGCTTTCAGTAACTATACGGTAATTTGATGAATATTATTAAGTTTTCTGTTTATAATTTTGTTTGGTTTCTTTTAGTAATGAATTCAAAAGCACAAAACTCATCTGTAATAGAACAAATTAGTCTGTTTGTTTGTTTGTTTAACGACGCACTCAACACATTATAATGACGGTTATATCGGCGTCGGACATATGGTTATGTCGAGAAAAACCCCAGTGGTTAGCTGACAGGGATCGATCCTAGACCGACCGCGCATCAGGCGGGCACTGTACCACTGGGCTATGCTGCCCGCTAACAAATTAGTCATGACTGGCCACATTTTCTTCATGTATTAAATCAAATTAACTTTTTAAAATGTCACAGTACTCAGTAAAAATCCTCTTTCCATCACAAATAATATTTTGTCAAGCATCTCCTTACAACATCCTCTTACCCAGTGTTACATAATACATATGTAGTTAACAGCCCTTTATGTACAGGGTGTGCTTTAAACGCCAACTTAAACATTGCTCATTTAGATTTGTAATAATGTTTTTTGATTTTCTTTCTTTTAAAGACAGTTAAATGAAAACTTACCAACTGCGTTTGAAAAGTTCTGCTCAAATTCTCTCTCCTTCTCAGCTAATTTCAAGTTCATCTCTTTAACAAGTTGTTTGATTTTGACTGTCTGTTCATCATCTCTCGCCTGTAGCTGATCTTCAAAATCGTTCTTCAGTTTCTCCACTTCAGATGAATGTTGATTTTCCATCATCTCTGCAAGTTCTATCTTCTCTCTTTCAATGTCTGCAACCTGTTTTTGTAACACACTTTTTTCTGTGTTTAGCTTTTCCACAGACTGCTCAAATTGCAACTTTAACTGATCGTATTCTTTTGATATCACATTATGTTTATCACTGAGTTCTGACTTTTCTAACCTCAGCTGGTCCATGTTACTCCTGAGATCACTCTCCACAGTTTTACACAGTTCTATTTGCTGCAATGCTTGCTGGATAGACTGGTCTTTGGACTGATGTTCCGTTTCAGATTTTTCTTTAAGTTGATCTAAGTCATTCAATAAGCCTTCTTTATCTTTAACATATTCTTCCAGCTGTAACATCAAATTGCTAATTTGCGCTTCATGTTTCGAGATAATGTCTTGATGTTTAGCAACATCAGCTTCCTTTTCCTCCCCGAGTTGTTTTTTAACTTGTGTGATGTATGCTTCTGCTCGTTTCTTGTAGTCTGCTACCTTTTTGTTGCTTTCTGCATCAAGCTTTGTAGCTAGCTCTCTTAAGTCCACAGAATGTTTCTCTTGCATTTCCTCCAGCTGTCTGCCATGTTCTTCTTTTAACTTATTATTTTCTACCTGTAGTTGTTCAAGTTGATTTTTTATATCGTCATATGCTTTGGTCGATTCCTTCAAGCATTCAACAGAACCAGACAACTCTTGAACATGATGTGAGTTTTCATCAAACTTCTTTCTCCAACTATCAACTTGTTCTTCAAGATCAGCAATTGTTTTCTGGGCATCCTGACACTTCTCTTCAAGTTTCTGAATACACCAAAGTTTTTCATGTAGAGCCTCTTCTTTTTCTTCCAGCTGTGTAGTGAACTTCTGAGAAATCATTTCCTGACTGGAAGTCAGTTCTTGAACCTGCTGCGTTTGCTTCTCACAGCTATTTGTGAGATGTTCAATTTCACTGTTTTTGTTAGCACAATCATTTCTCAGTTTCTCAATGGTGTCTTGATTATCACATAAACTCTGTTTTAAATGGGCAATCTCAGCAGCATTATTTTCGAGAGACAAGTTCAAGTTTTTGATCACTTCAGCTGTGTTGTTTGATTCTTCAGTCAATTTAGCTAGTTCACTATCTTTTACTTGAACAGTTTCTACCAAGTCTTCACACTTCTTTTCAAGATCAATAATAGTGTCCTTTGATGAACCTGAATGTTCCTGCAACTGTAGCAAGAGGGTGTTGGCATGAGATAACTCCGATGAAATAGCTTCTTTTTCCAACGCTTCCTGCAATAATTTATCTTCAAGGGCAGTAATCTTTGATTTGGCCTCTGCTTGAAATTCTTTCATCTTGACAACAAACTTCTGCTTCGTTTCATCCGCCTTCTTCTTGACCTGCTCCACATCTTGCCTACTGGTGCGTAGTTTTTCCAGAAGAGATTCTTCACTCTCTTTAGCTTGGTGATTCAGTGATGTTTGTAACTCCTCACACTTTAAGTGAGCCTCATGTTCCAGATCAGCACAGCGCTGTTTCAGTTGGCTCATTTCTTCTTTTGCTGAACTGTCTTGACACTCCAGCTTCAGTTGGTAATCTTGAATTCTTGTCTCGTAACTCTGAATACTCTCTGCTAATCTTTCTTCAGTTGTTTTCACCTTTTCTTCAAGTTCTGTAACCTTTCCCTGAATCTGTTCACAAGTCTTTTCTTTGCATCTCAGCTGTTCATCAAAGTCTGTCTTCAGGTTGGAAATCACCGAAGCATGCTCTTCATGCAGCTGTGACAGGACTCCTTCATGTTCCTTCTTGTCATACTGAATATTCTTCCAGTTATTTTCTGCTTCAGCTAATTTGTTTTGCAAGTCTTGAATACAAGACTGATGCTCGGCACATTCCTCTTTAAGCTTCCGAATTTCCTCATCCTTTTCCTCCGATACAGAATTCAGTGCCTTTAACATTTCTTCCATGGAAGACAACTCCGACTCCAACCGCGATACACTGACCCCCATTTCTTGAAGTTTTACATCTTTTTCTTGTAACTCACTTTCAAACTTCTCACAGATTTCTTCTTTTTGTGTTTTCAGTTCACTAATTAGCCTCTCTTTCTCTTCAAATGATTTTTCTAATTCCTCTAACTTTATGTCTTTCTTAGAAAGGTCATCTTTTAGCCTCTCAATATCACTTTGAAACTTCTGGTATGTTTCTGAAGTTTCAGCATTTGATTCTATTAAGATATTTTCTTTTTCTTGCAAAAGATCTTGAACAGTCAATAATTCAGACTTCAGTTGGTCCAGTTCACTCTGTAAGGAATTTATCTGACTTTCATATGATGCTCTTAGAGAATCTAATTTGGAAGTGTGTTTCAACTCTAATTCATTCACGGCTGCTTGGTGCAACTTCTTCATTTCCTCCTGCCCTGTTTCATTATTTTGTTGAATTTGTTCAATCTTACTTTCCCACTCACTTGTCAGTTTGTCTATGTTCATCTGGTGCTCACTGGCCTGCTGTTGTAATTGCTCAGCACTGGCCGATTCAAGCCTTTTTCTAACGTCTTCCACACCAACAACTTCCTTCTCAAACAATTCATGCATTTCGCTTTCTTTTTCTTTTATTTTCTCCTCAAATTTTTTCTTCATTCGGTCAATTGTCTCTTTATATTTGGCTTTCTGTTCTTCAAACTGCAGTTTGAAACTTTCTTCCATGTTTTTATTAATTCCTTGATCCACACTTAGTTGCTCTTTTAAACTAGCCAACTGATCAGAAAGCTGTTTGATAATCTCTTCCTGTTCCCCTTTAATAACCGAGAGTTGTTCCTGATATTCTCTGCCTTTATTTGAAATCTCTTCCTCGTGTTTAACATTTGTCTGCTCCAAAGACTCTCGTAGTTCTTTTATTTTACTTTTTGCTTCAGCTCTTAGTTGGTTAAATTTCTTTTCACTTTTTGTTAATTCTGCAGATTTCTCATTCAGGGCAGCAACCTTCTGCTGCAAATTCTGCTCCAAGTCATTGACTTTTGATTCTAGACTCTTGATGTATTCAGAGTTATCATCAATTACAGTTCTTAAAGCCAAGACCTCGTCACCTTTGGAGGAAATATACTTTTCATTTTCAGCTACTTTCTGCATGCATTCAGAGAGGTCTTTCTCGAGAAAAGCAATTCTGTTTTCATACACCACCTTGGCTTCTGAAGCTTGTTTATCTAACGATTTACTACTTTCCTCCAGTTTTGCAGTCAACTCAGATTTAGTCATTTGCAAGTCTTCCAACATCCCTTCTATAGAGACAAGCTTTGATTCAAGATCAGATTTTTCACCTTCAACGGCACTCTGACAATTTTCAAGACTTCTCACCATCTCTTTTAACTGCATAATGTTATTGTCTTTTTCCACTAGCCTTGCATCAAGATCTCCTTTCTCTAGTAATATAAATTCTTTTTCAGAAGCCACTGTCTCCAACTGTTGGCCAAGTGCATTTAGCTGGTCTTCTAGTTCGTGGATTTTTTGTTGAGCCTTCTGCTCACTATCCTGCATTCCAGATGCAGATTCCTTCAGCATCCTCTCAACCTCTAAACCTTTCTCATCAACGTTCTGTTTCAAATGTTCCAACTGCTTTTTAAGACTCACTATTTCTGTTTCTTTGCACTCAATAAGACAAAGTAATTCAGTTTTCTCTTCAGCAGATTTACTTAAAGTTTCCACTTGTTGTTCCAGTTGCTGCTTCACTGTTTCAAGGTTTCTGATTTTATCAATAAACTGTTCTTTCTCTTCAGACATGTTTTTCAGGTTTATTCCGTGTTCAGAGCGCAAGGTATCCGTCTGATCCACAAGCTGGTTAAAATCACTTTCAAGTTTTTCTTTACATTCTTCCAAACCTTTCACTTCTGCTGTCAGTTCAACAATGTGTTGTTCCAAACAACACCTTTTACTTTCAAACTCTGTTTGTATGTTAATAATGTCTTTTTGCAATTTCTGATTTGTTTCTTCTTTTTCTTGCAGTATCTGTTCTAACTTCGTAATCTGACTTTCATATTCATCAGTTCTCCTTTGGAGTTCACGTTCTTTCTCCTCAAGGGAAGCCTTTGCCTCTTTGAGTTGTTCTTCAGAGTTCTCCAGTTCCTTTTTCTTCTCGTCTAAACTTTTATCTGAACTCTCTTTCATGGCTTCCATTTGAGACTGATAGTAAGTTTCCTTTTCTGAGGTGGCTTCCTGTAAAAAAAAAAAGCAACAAGATCTGTTAAACACTACCTAAGCAATAGTGAAGAGACTCTAAGCAATCTGACAGGAAACAATCTTACTGTCCTCTCCACTTTGAATGTCTTGGACCAAGCATCTCCGTGACTCACTCTTACACAAAGATGGTTTATGTACCTAACACCTTCATCATTTTGTTTTATTTGTTGTCAAAGTTAAAATTCTGTTTTTATTTAATGGCATCACTAGAGAACATTGATTAATTATCATAAACTACTAGGTATGAAACTTTTGATAATTTTGATGCATAATCTTCTGAAAAAAACCCAACTACATTATTCCATTAACAGTAAGTGATCTTTTATATGCACTTGCACACAAATATGACAGCACATAACACAACCTTGATATACCAGTTATGGAGCACTGGTTGGGACTGGAAAAACCCAAGCACCTAAAAGGGGGTTTTACCAAATGAGCTTAATGCCAGCACCATCTTACTAACACATAACAACTAACCAGTAACCCTAAGAGATCACCCATTGTAGATTAATTTTGGTTCCAACATTATGCTGGAGACCATATCTAAAGCTTGTGATTGGCTGTTCTGAGATCAGGACCCAAGTGTCCCAAGTAAACATAAATGCTCAACTTCATTTTAGGATGTTATTTGTGTTTCTGATGTCATTTACACACTATCAACCTAATTTTTTTACATTTTGTTCAGTGTCTATCCATTAAATTACAGTAAGAAATTAAAGTTTGTCAGAAATAGAATAATATACTTGTGCCCATTGGAAATTATTGATCTTACAACTCGTGATTTTCAAATGTACTGGACCAGGATTGGATAAATCCCGTGCCCGGACGCCCGGGGCTACCAGAATTTAAGACCAGGCAACCATTTTTGACGATGCTGTAAGCCCAGCGCAAAAAAAAAAATTAAACAAAAATTCATAACAACTACCGTATATCTTCGCCTATAAGTCAATTTGTTTACACGAAAAAAAAAATGCAAATAGCCATGGGGTCGATTTATAAGAGAGTCAACTAAAAAAAAAAAAAAAAAAAAAAAATCCCTGGCATGTTGTAAATGACGTTTTGCAAGTCTGTCATGGGTTTGTTTATGTGCTCATACTGATATGGAGTAAATACTTTAAGTAACTAACGAAGTATGGCAACGTTAGTTGTTTGTGAAGTGAAAATCTTTTACCACAAAATCATAATAAGAATGATATGTTTGTCATCATTTAATAATGTCAAGAACAACTTGCCACAGAAACTGGGTCGTCTTATAAGCGGGTCAAATAAATAATTGCTGATTGTATTACCAGAGAAAGGGGGGTCGACTTATAGGCAGGGTCGACTTACAGGCGAAGATATACGGTAAATAAAAATAAAAGAAATAAAATATGTGTTTTTTTCTTTGGAAACCAGAAAGCAAAACAGTTTTAATTATAGTGCTAGCCCCTAATCCGGATGCTCCTTAGAATAAAACATTTTAAGTTAATTTCAATCAGTCGCCCGCCGTACGCCTCACACATTTCAAAGGCTACATCCGCGATGCACTGCGTTGTTTTTACAGCAATGATTACAAACAATACTCTATGTCCTTATATTAAAGGTGATATATTCTCATCCCCCAAATGTCATATACGTTGGGAGGCAATCCCCCTGATGTAGCCTAGATACCTGGCTTGTGTTTTGGTCATGTCGGAATAGGTTACCAGGGCTTGCACTGTCGGTAAGCCAAATTAGCCATTGGCTAATTTTCAAAACAAATGGCTAATAAAATTTGCAAGTGGCTAAAATTTTGGCTAAGACATTTTGTGTCTTCTGAGATGTGAACGAACGGTTACATAATCTATCCTACACCTCAAACATAATTATAATAATACCCAATATTCAATCGGCGCAACCGGAAACAAGAAACAGTGTTATGCTGAATTCAGCGTAGCCTTATAATGTTTGCTTATTTTAATAATCATGGTTATTAATTTTAACGGCATGAATGCCAGCAATGTCTAGAAGATCTGTAACTTGTTATTTTTACTTTGTAAAATCTTTGAACAAAGTAATAAAAAGAGACCAACAATGCGTGTCAATTTGAATACAAATGCCAGTTCAGGGCCAAAAGACAGGGGTTGAGTTCAGTCAGACTGAGCGAAAACAAAACGTTCGTTGACTGGTTTGTGCGCTTCCCGTTAAACCAAATGGACACGACGAACACCAATCAAATAGTTAGCGAACGTAAGGAAGAACGTTCGTTGGCTGAACTGAGTACAACTCTCGATGTGAATATACGTCACCCTTCAGAGTCGAAAGACACCCACGTGTCAAGAGACATCGTTGCGGACTCTAAAACAATACGATTACGCAACAGTAAATCTTGTTGTAAATTTGTAGAAAAACAATAGTTGTTCGCATCAATGAATACCTAACTGCAGTTTTTGTTTATTCCTTTGCCTTTGTTAATTTTGTACCCATGGTCGAGAGTACACATGCAGATCGTGGGAAATGAACATGCATTATTTATACAAATTGCAGTTAGATGTACACCAAATACAATTAGTTTACAATAATCATATTTGTTAAATAATTTAAGATATAAATGTGTAAGACTTTGAGGTGACATTTAATAAGTTAGCCTGATTTTAAAAAGACCGTAAATTTTAATTTTATTAATGTTTTTGGGGTGGGTTTTTTTAATAAACGGAGTATACTGTGTAGTCGGTATTCTTAGCCAAGGTATTTTGCAAGCAGAAATCACAAGCATTTAACACGACGATGAAATCAGCAACAACATCATGGCACACATTATGTCCTGGGGCGGATCTAGCTTTTCTGATGGGGGGGGGGGTCCAAGACAAAAAGGGCACCATAACATTATGAAAAGACACTACTGATAAATTACACACGGTTCACATGGATCATAATATAATAGTGCTACAACAGGGACACTGGCATAATAATAATAATTTTAAAAAAAACTTAAATAAAGTTGTAAAAAAACCCTAAAAATCCTAAATAAAAGTGGCACTTCTCAAATTTGAGGGGGGTCCGGACCCCTTGGACACCCCCCCTCCCTTAGATCCGCCCCAGATGTCATTTAGGTTAAAGGTCAGTAGTTATTATGTTACCTGTGGCAATGAACGTACATAGTAATTAGCTTGGTGATTGTAAAGTGTGCCGTTCTCATTGATGTTTGCCGTGTGAGTCCGCACATG
>JAECMU010211782.1:0-11739 GCA_016106625.1 Dracogyra subfuscus | reverse complement strand
GTTAACACAGTACTGTAATCAGATAGTTGTGAATGTCTTGATCTACAAGAACATTGCAACAACAAGAGCCTGGCACTGGCTCCCAGGGACCAGAAGATCATGTGACTAGATTAGCCAATGAACTTGCACTATAAGCTTACAAGCATGCATGCTTGACCTCTATCTCTGTGTGAGCACCCAGCTGGGTTACCTGCCGCTCCTAACAGTCTATTTTTATCTCTAGCACTAGTAACCATGTACATGGGCTTGCCCATATATAGATATACATGTGAATACATGTAACTGGGCTTGTACTGACCATAGGTGTAGCAAGCAGTTGGCCATGCATCATGTTTGTATAAAACTGGTTTATATTTTCTTTCGGATGACCATTCAAAAATTGCGCCAAAATTCCTTCATACTGAAATGCGCACCTTTTCTCTTTGGCATAATTAATGCTCCATTCAAAATTCCATAGAACCACCACCAACCCCGCCTGCTACCGATCTTGATTGGACTGCAGGTGCTCCCTTGCATCTGCCAGTGCAGGCGGTCCCTCCTACACACACACACAACTTTCTGTCTGTGTGCGCTACAACAGCTTGTTCTGAATGTGTACGTTAAACCCTATGACATGACATGACATGTAAACCCTGAATATTGCTGTGTATAAGCAGAGTTTTAAAGTCTAGAAATACTTTCTTAAAAAGAAGAGTTGAGAAGAGAGAGAGGCAACAGGCAATCCCCATCAAAAACACTCCAGACCATGATGTATAAATTTTGATCAGACCCTTAAAGCCTTGAAAACAGTAACTTGGGCACAGTATAAATAAAACCTCTATTATGCAATAGTATGTACATTTTAGTTTTTTTAAAGCATTATAAGAATGATGAATAATAAAAACAATTGTACTTGTTCTATTGTCATTTCAGTGGTAAAGATGTGATTTTTCCCTCCTGTCTGCCATCTTTGTTTGATAAGATCAAACTAAAATTTATATAACGAATTTAGTATTTAAAACAGTGTTTTCTCTTCAAAAGATTATTAGTCCTGTACCAGACAGGACTGTACATTACGTCTCTGTCTGTCTTTTTGTTTGTCCATCTATCCAATATAATTGTCACGTCATTTTGTTTTGCCATATACTTCAAGATAATGAGCTAAAACTTTCTAATCATGTTATCATATAATGACTCTGGAACTTAGGAAATTGGAACATTTGTGGGGCCCCAGTAAGGGATATCTATTGCTTATTGGTTCAGAATGCTTATTTTATTCTGAGATTGTTTAGTTAACAGAGTACATCAAATTGTAAAGTAATGCCATAAATAAATTATGCCTGTTACTAACTTTACCGATTTGAAAAACATCATATGAATTTCATGATAATAAATACTCTTACAACAGTCTCATGCAATATGTGACTTGGCTATTTCTGACAGCAATGAACACCTAGCCTGCTTATACAAAGCCTGTTATAGACTTACATTTGTGTAACTACATACATTTACTATGCTTAAACACCTGTATTTAAGAAAAACAGGCTTCATAAAGTTGGCCTGTATATAGTCCAGACTCACGATTAATAGAGTATGGCAACTCCATACAAATTGTGTGTGTGTAATGACATTAAAGCAGGAGCCAAGTTAGTGGAACCACTGAATCCTTTATTTCAATACTGGATGTGTGTGCACGGATTAAGCATGCATAGATGAGCCAGCCTGCTCATTGAAACTGGCTTTGGTGGTGCAGTGGTTAAGCCATTGGACTATAGGCTGGTAGCTAGGTATGGGGTTCACAGCTTAGTATCACCTATAACTCAGAGTGAGTTCTTAAGGGCTCAGTGGGTAGGTGTAAGGCCACTACACCCTCTTCTCTCTCATTAACCACTAACCAACTAACAACTAACCCAATGTCCTGGACAGATAGCCCAGATAGCTGAGGTGTGTGCCTATGACAGCGTGCTTGAACTTTAATTCGAAATAAACACAAAAATAAGTTGAAATGAAATGCCCATTGAATAATTTAATTACTTGTGTACAGTAATTTATTGTTACTGCTAGAATTGGTTATTTTCTTATTATTTGTTGCTGCTAAATTATTTTTGTGCCACATATAAAGACCTTAATTAATGTGATTATGATTACCATGTTTGTAATAGTTAAAGAAAAATCCCCGCTATTTATTGACAGCATTATTGAAATCAATACAACATACAACCAGACAAAAGATGGCCTTGGCTTATACACGAGGCCGATGATTTTGTACTGGATATGTAGGATTAAACCAAGAGGTTAATTGTGTTATTCGATGAGTCAGCTAATATACAGCAATAATATGGTACATTTTATTATTGATGTGATTTTTTATTTTGTTTCCTTTTTGATTTGCCTTGATGCAATTAAGACATTTTGATGATGATGGAATAAACATTTCAGTTTTATTCTGTTTCTCAAATAAACTTGTGACACCCCATCACCATAGACAAAAGAACACCATTAGACACTTGTACATGAAGCTATGATGTCGGCATCAAATTACAGGAAATTATGTGTTGTGTTAGAACGTACATAAAGCATCTTGAACAAACTTTCATTTATATCTGATATAAGCTGTATGAACTTTACAATCTTGTTACAAAATGATAAATCATTAGCATTTGGGTTACTATATCAGCCATTGTCTACCAGTTTACCAGTCAAACAAAATCGGGCAGAT
Organism: Dracogyra subfuscus; assembly: GCA_016106625.1. Classification (NCBI taxonomy): domain Eukaryota; kingdom Metazoa; phylum Mollusca; class Gastropoda; order Neomphalida; family Peltospiridae; genus Dracogyra; species Dracogyra subfuscus. The sequence continues at coordinate 9,041 of JAECMU010211782.1, read as the reverse complement.
AGTAAGTTTAAATTTGATTGAAATTTAGAAATTTATTATTACAATATAAATTAATTTTGTATAATACTGTGTTCTTGATTAAATATGACCTTGTTTTATAAACAATATACCTGTATTGTAGATTGTTACACTTACTGGTACAACTGTTAACAGGTAATGAATGAAAGTTAAAACAAAGTAGTGTTGGTAAGGTTATATATGACATTGACCAGTCATATTATGTTTCTATTCTAGTGGGGAGGTAGGGGAAAGGGAGGGGGGACTATAACCGATATGAACCAAACTATTTACCACTAACATTATTGTATAACATTTATGCATATTTTTCTTTTTGGAAAGAAAGTGTTTATTTTTTGTCACTATATTCTTTTGAAGAGCAAGACTGTGCTGCTGCCAATGTCTATTCATCACCCACGCTATGTAGAACTACTAAAGCAGTACAGGGATTCTGCCCTGCAAATAAAAAGCCTGCAGTGCCCTGGCCGAATATTATTAACTGTGGCGTTCTGGGATCCTACAATCGACTTGATCCATTTCAGATGCCCGTAGAACCAACTTGTGGAGGTAAGCCTGTACATGTTAAACATTAGGCCAACCTAAACAACTGGAATTGTTTGCTTTGAAAGTACATGACCTTCATCAAACATTGTATGATATGTCTGTCGAAAACTTAGTTTCTTGCTTCAAATAGTAAGATTTTCACATCCAGTCATGTGAAATTTATTTATGGGTTTATAATCATCTAAAAATGTGTTTATCATCCACAACACAGAAATTTAAAATGACATCTGGAGAGGAGTAAATGCTTATGTGCATAATTAGTTTGAATAGATTATACAGTTTTATACATATCTCTTCTGTTTGCAGCAACTCGGAGTCAGACATTCACAGTGACTATTGAAATAAAATATCGAATGCTACTTTCATGCACCACAACTAAGGTGGATTTGCTAAAGACTGAGGTTCAGTCAGCCTTCCAAACTCTTGGATCTTCATGGAGTGGTCTTACAGACAACTTGGTAGTTTCTGGGTCCTGCTCACAATCGGCATCAATGGAAGTGTTCATTAAGGCAGAATTCTCAAAACTGTTGTAAGTACATTCGACAAAAGACTTTCTCCTAAGATTCATATTTCAGTGAGTTCTAATTAATCAGTGGCAGTTACAGAATCACCCAGGATAAAAATACTGCTATAAAGGTAAAACACTTTTTACTGCAGATGATCAAACATAGATATAAATTTAATTGTCAGTTACAGAATGGTTCCATTAAATTAACAAAGCCTATTATTTCTTTAAAGATTAAGCCATATTTTTCACTGTTATGGCCGTTTTTGATAATTGAAATGACACATTACTTAGATTTTATTGTTTAGATTATCCATTTCCATGCATCCGAAGTGTTTCTGGTTATTCTGGTGTTTTTAATGCAATGAAATGCATTTTTCATAATTCTAAAAATGCATATATGTTTGAGAAGTAACTGCTATGGAGATGAGCTAGTCTATTTTTTAAAGAGTAATTTCCATGTTTCGAAGTCACAGATCTTTTGTTTCACTCTATTGTAACTTTATACAGATTTGTAGATTAACCAAACTTAGAGTAAATTTTCATGGGTTGAAACTAGCGATTGTGTTAGTGGAAAGCAAATATTATTTGTTTAGCAACATCTCAGCCCATTATTTTTTTTGTTCATTTGGTGTATACCATGTGGTTATTTCAGCACTGTTATGGAAACCTCTTGCCATTGCAAACGCGATAGGCTATTCATACAACAAAAAAGCGCAAGTCTTTTATATGCACTTTCCTATAGACAAGATGGTGAATACCACAACCTTGGTAGAACAATGAGGCACTAGATAGAAAAGGAATAAAGTCTGAGTCTATCAGTTGTGATCAGTTATCTTAATCATTGCACCTCGGGCAAAAAGCCCTCAACCACTGAGCTATATTCTGCCCCCAAGTGTTTCTGTACAAACAAATTACGTGTATGCTTATTAATGATAATGTTATGGGACATGTTTAATATAGTGTCATTTCGTTACAGGCCCCACAGCAGCTTAATCTGTCACTGGATTAGGATTTAGTCAATTAACTGATAAACATTATTTCATGTTATATATTCCATTTCTCTTGAAATATCTCTTTCAGCTCTACAATAAACAGCCTGCCACCCATTGACATCATCAAACAAGCTGTCATAGAAAACAATATACTGAAAGGAGCTGCCTTTTTGGTAAATAGCTGCTTATTGCTTAGAGGTTAAATGCAGTCAAACTTGGCCAAGCTTAGTGTCCAGCTGAATTAAGTGCTCAGATATATTCCACCTGAAAATATTTAGAAAATCGATTTACAGTGAATGCTGAGCACACATCCATTATTGAGCATTACAGACTACAAAAAAAAAAAGCCAACACATTTTTTAAAACTTGTAAAAGTGGCCACTTAACCAGATTTGACTGTAATCAGTTTTGTATAGTACCCGGTACTGGCTCATATTTATCTGTTTATCTGTATATATATAAGAGAAGATAGGTAAATGTTTAGGTATATGGAAGAATTGAGAAATCAGGGTTTAAATTACATTTTCAGGGGGCACTGCAATCATTGGCATAATTGGCTTAAAGGATCATTTGGGCACCCCAGCAAATTTAAGGTTACACTAGAGGCACAGTGGCAAATTGAGTAGTTTAAATGAATAAATAAAAAATAAATTAGAAACTGACTAAAACAAACTTGCTGAACTGGAGAATATTTTCCTTATGCCAAATGGAAGTATATATATAGGTGTCAGCTATTGCATTTGCAAACTCAAAGGAGTTTTGATCATAGATTTAACAAAGTGTTGTTATGACGTTAAATTTTAAATTAAAAAAAATTTAAACATAAAAGAAGGTATGTTATAAATACAGAACATATGATGTTTTCGCTTCGTATTTATTGCACTCGTTTATTTTGCGACAGAACATACCACTCGACTGCTACGTGGTCCCGTGGTATATATTCTTGGGCAAAATAAATAGTATGTAAAATTCTGTATACCGTATGTATTAATAATATACATGACCACATAGACATTGTTGGCTATTAAATTGTGTTGAATATGAATAATCTGAAAGAATTTGATTCCAAATCAGCCATTTCACTGTTTACAACTTCTTTGTTATTTCAGCTATGTTAAAAAACACTAATCAGAAACTTTTATAAAATGATGAAAAAGAAACAAAATTGCCAAAAATGTCCAATTACAATCTTTTGATTTCCCTAAATGGACTTTCAGCACTGCACAAATTATAGGTTTAGACAAAAAAATTATCTCCACCATGGTTTGTACTAAATGTCATTATACATATGTCAATATACAGAAGTTATTGAAAAGAACTTTGTTGTGAACAACATAACAGGTAAGTAAACTAATCTTCGTAAATTTTATTGTTCAGTATCTTGAATAATTTTATATTGTTCAGTGTTATGACCACGTGGTTCTGTATCATCTAACTTTGACAGGTCTGATGTCAGCATATCAGATGATAACTATGCACGTTTTATGATAACTGAAGTTTGCTTTCTGAGGCATTTCAATGATACTAAAATAATGCATTAATTAGCAAAATTTGTTAACATGCACAATATTTATGGTATTATGATTAAAATGTAATGTTAGTTGACTGACTTGAAGCATTTTTAGGCTGATAATGACATCATATCTCTCATAATCTTGTGATACATGCAGTTACAAACGAAGTATTGAAAACATATGTTGATCGAAATTTTGGACAGTATGATAAAAAAATGTTTTTGCAATAAACATTGACTACTTTTAGCAGTAATATTAGTGTAACATTCACTGTTCCACCTACCTCTTCTTATTCTTGCTCTCACTTTTCCACCTTTCTCTCCTTGTTCAGTCCTTTTTAACATGTCTGCCCTCACCAGAATCTCGTGCATCCATACCACTTGCAATAATTAATGTGCCTGTTTTACACATACCTGGACATTTTTAATCGACTGAAACACATTTTATTGCATAGTAGTTTACCATAATATAAAACCTTGACGGTGTTATCCTCCTTTGTCCCTTGGCATTGTTCCACTGGCCTTGTCAAATGAAAAAGGGTAAAACACCCAGATTTCTTGAATATTAAAACAAATTTATTTGAATGATAGTTTCTATCACCAGCAATCAAATTGACATTATAACATGATAAAATAATGTGGGGATGGCAAAGACTGTTTTACTATTACTTTACAGCACAGTACAGGATGGAATTGTTCCCACACAACTTGATTTATCAACTGTTACAGATCAATATGATATTAGTTATGGGAATATTACTGAGCTTTCTGATATAACAAGCCACTGATCTGGTGTTCTGATGTATATGTATGTTAATCTTGTCTTATACTGTTATGTTTTGACTATCATATCAGTGTAAATGTTAAAGATGATAAACAATTTGTTTTGTGAAATTGAAACTCATCTTTGATACTTTGTGTACATCTCTTCCAGGCTGTTGCCAATGCTGCACTCCAGAAAAATGAAGTAGTGTTTGATCAGTTTGCTTCATGTGACACTGACACATTTGTCATTGTTGGAAATGATTGTGGTATGATGTATCTTTTTTTTGGTTTATCACTGATTACTTTGTTTTGTAATGCTTGTACAACTCTTTTTAATATTATTTTTGTATAACCGACCTAGCACATGGTTCACACACTTGAATATGTTGCTAACTGTGAATAACCCCTTTTAGAGAATATTTAATATGCATGTTTATGTGTATGTAGCTATGTCTGTGTCTGTGTATATGTATGTATATACGTGTGTGTGTGTGTGTGTGTGTGTGTGTGTGTGTGTGTGTGTGTGTGTGTGTGTGTGTGTATAAATATATATAAAATAAATATATGTTTTAAAACTTTGTAAATATTAGATATTATTTCAAGTGAAGTTGTATGTATCCGATATAAATTATAGTGGGAAAAAAAAGTAATAATTATAAAAAAAATGTTTTTTAAATAAATAAATAATTTGTGGATAGACATGTAATTTTAGAGTTAATAAAAACTCATGGCTATTCCTGCTAACTGGAGGCAGCCATGTTGTTTAATTTTTGCAAAGTCCGGTGGTATAGCTTGGGGTGAAGTGACGTCAGCTCCGTCTAATGCCTCTATACATAGTGTAAAATTTGGAATGGATTTATAGTATTTTTCTCTCTTAAAAATCCAAAGAAACAATGCATATTATTAGGCCTATATTCGAGCAAAAATTACCACCTAAAATATCCAAGTGATAATTTTCTTTCCTTTGGGACTACGTAACTGATCAGTTTTGTGACTTTTGATGGGAAAGTCTACTTAATCAAGGGTTTTACATAATTACTTACATTAATAAAGCAGTGATAATGTCTATTGTGATTTGAGGGGTGTCCGTGCGGTTATCACACAGTACACTGTGATCTTAATAAAAGAGGCACGTCTTTTTAGTGTGTCTAGACACTCTGTTTGGGGACATATACACCAGCCAATCAGGAACCACAGGTACAGGTCATGAAAAGAAAAGATGAATTAAACAAGAAAATGCTCCAATTATTATTTTAGTACGTGGGTTAATTTTTGTACAAAACATAAAACAGTTATTTCAACACTTTGACACTGGTGGTTTATTTTGTATTGAAAAATAATACAGAACATTGCAATTCATCCGCAAAAATCAGGTATGTTTTGTTTCTTCAGTTTGAAGACTAATTCCTGACGTAACACCTTAGGCATTACGTAACCACCAGCTCACCAGAGGGCGTATTCACTAGAATGGTACAAAATGGCTAAGCCCATTATATATAATAGCCATGACATTTAACTGTTTTATTAATTAATTATACGATTATACTTGTTGACATTAATGTGCATTATATATTGTTAACTATACACATCAGGCCAAATACCTTAATTGTCCCTTCCTTTAAGTTAATATTTGTATGAATCTTTTAATTTTGCTTTGTTAAAACCCTTGACAGCTGGCTCCAGAGACTTCACCTAAGTTAGTGTTTCACTGCTTTTGGTCTTAACCTTTCCGAATAATGTGTTGAGTGCGTTGTTAAACAAACAAACAAACAAAATAACCTTTCTGATGTAAACTTTAGTAGACTGTTTTTCTCAGCCATTTTACCATCTAATATGAAATATTGCATTAGTTGCTAGAGATTCACAGCTCCTATCAAGCTACTCATGACATTCATGACAACTGTCAATCATACCCTCCCCCCCCCCCCCAAGTTCTAAATAGCCTGGATATAGTCTGTTTCGTCAAGGGACATTATTCCTCACACGCATGCTCAGTGGGAATATAAAAGGGGTCTATTCGTGGAAATTGTTCCAGTTAGTGAAATGTTATTAGTTATTAAAAAAAATTGTTTGCTGTTGATTTTTTTCCTGAGTTATGTTTTGACTGTAATTGTAATGAAAACAAAACTTAACTTATTGTCTATGTGGTTAAACATAGATGGTGCACATGTTACAGTGATCTCAAATATTGGATGATTCCTATAGAAATTATCAAATATGGTGTATTAGAGGTATCTGAAGGTTTTAACAGTCATAGATTTAAAAAATACCGTACTAAACATTTATACATGCCCACATTCTGATAATAAATAAATGATCATTGAGTATGTTTGATCAGTTTTGTACTGCACCATGCTCATGCAGTAATATTTTCTGTATATATTTTGTTGTTCCAGTACAATGTGGACCAGGTTCTTTCTTCAATGCCACACTGAAGAAGTGTGTTTTGTGTCCTGTTGGGTATTACAATCCAACACCAGGAAGGTCAGGATCGTGTGAGCAATGTACACAGGATAAGACAACTCTGAGGAGAGGAAGTGATGCTTCTACCGACTGTGTTGGTAAGTTTATATCTCTTACACTGGGGAGAGGAAGTGATGCTTCTACCGACTGTGTTGGTAAGTTTATATCTCTTACACTGAGGAGAGGAAGTGATACTTGTACTGAATGTGTTGGTAATTTTATATCTCTTACACTGAGGAGAGGAAGTGATACTTATACTGAATGTGTTGGTAATTTTATATCTCTTACACTGAGGAGAGGAAGTGATACTTATACCGACTGTGTTGGTAAGTTTATATCTTTTACTCTGAGGAGAGGAAGTGATGCTGCTACCAACTCTGTTTATACTTCTTACACTGGGGAGAGGAAGCAAAACTTCTACTGTTGGTAAGTTTATATCTTTTACACTGAGGAGAGGAAGTTATAGTTCTACTGTTGGTAAATTTATATCTTTTACACTGAGGAGAGGAAGTTATAGTTCTTTTTTACTGTTGGTAAGTGTATATCAGTTTTATGGTATTTTTTATTTTGTTTACAAGTTTATTATATGTTTGCATTTATATTTTAGCTAACTGCCCAGTGGGTCAATACCTGAAGAATTCGGTTTGCACTGATTGTCCAAAGGACTACTACCAGGATGAAGAAGGAAAAGATTATTGTCGTCCATGTCCGCTTGGCAAAATAACAAAGAATCCCAAGACAGATTCCAAAGATAAATGTTTTGGTATGATTGCATTTTTCATCTTCATCTGTTTATTGTAGCAGTGTAGTATATATATTTATCCTATAACTTACCCATGATATTCATGTCATAAACCCATGTGTTAATTTAGTTTATTAAACTGGTTAATAATGGTATGCAAATTTGCAAGGTCTCTAGGTAATGTGTTGTCGTGGATGGGTCATTTGCTTACAAGCGATCAAGACCTGTATACCTGAGCATAACCTTTTCAAACTAATTTGTGCTAATCGTGATGGTTTACAAAACAAATTATTCAAATGTTATTTTAGGAGTGTTGTAGGATAAGTAGAATTCATTACTCATGTTTTTTAATGTGTAAAATATTAACCTTGTCTAGTTAATCGGTATTAATCTCGGCAGCAGCAACATAGGCTCGGTTAATATTTTCCATATTAAAAAACACTCCTGACGAATCCTATATCTAGCCAATTATTGTAGTTAAAATATAGTCTTCATTTATTGTGATTAAATGATTTTTCTAATTTAACAAAATTAGAAAAATAATTTAATCACAAGACTGACAAGATATATTCTGCACAGAGATGCATTAGTCTTGTTTTTGTACGCAACTAATAACAATGACATCATTATGAACACCAGTATGCACATTTTTCAGTATGCAACTAATAACAGTGATGTCATTATGAACACCAATATGACCATGTTTTAATATGCAACTAATAACAATGACGTCATTATGAACACCAATATGCACATTATTCAGTATGCAGCTAATAACAATGACATCATTATGAACACCAATATGCACATGTTTCAGTATCCAACTAATAACAATGATGTCATTATGAACACCAATATGCACATGCTGTGTTTGTTTGGGTTTTGTTTTTGTTTTTTGTTTTTTTTAAATATTTATTTCCCCAAGTCCATTCTGACCAAGGTTGGAGAGCATTGAATCCATGGCCTTACATCAAAGTAATATAATTAATATACAAGTACATATATCTAATTTGTGGTATAATAATGTTATATAGTCATATATAACAATTTGATACATAAATGCATTTGTAATGTTTCTTTATAAATTAAAGATTGGTTATAAACAAAACAAATTGCTATGACGCATATAATGGAAAGGACTGGGAAATAGAGGTGAAGAAGTAAGATGATATTGTCGCGAACACACTCTGCAAGTGTGATTACACAGACAAAATGTATCAGGGTTCGTTTGCTCGAGTCATCAACTTGAAACTTCCAATTATAAACACTTAACTGGAAATTAACACAAAGTACACTTTATAATTAAATAGTAAACTTTATTTATGTTGATACATTTCAATTAACTATGTACTGCTTAAAGATCACAATGCAGCTCGTTTTGGTTAACAATTCAATAATAACATATTAACAACTGTTTGCGATAAATTATATATATATATATATATATATGACATATACTAGAATAAACAACAACACAATCATATTTTGGTTTGGGTA
>JAECMU010211695.1:0-16943 GCA_016106625.1 Dracogyra subfuscus | reverse complement strand
GAAATAAATAATGATTTTCCGAATATTTCTGTAGCATTGCAGGATAAAAAGAAATAACTGGTTACTGTTTTAAGATATCTGCTTTATCCTGCTCAGGTCGAATGGCGAATGCAGCTCGGCAGAGCCTCGCTGCATTCGCCATTCTAACTTTCGCAGGATAACTGATATCTTAAGACAGTAACCAATTATTCCCTATATATACTAGTTCGGCAAGACTGCCCCTAGAAAAAAAATTGTGAATAGCAGCAGCAAGGGAGACACCACACACTTCACTCATTCACTCTCACTCAAGATGTACAATTATACATGATAAACACAAAATAGATTATCAATGTAATGTTTTACAGGATTATGCAGTTTCCTGTAGATAAAAAATAACAAACAAAACTAGGAATAAAACTGAATTTTACTCTGTGAAATATACATATTCATATTATTTGCAACAAGTAACAAATGGTACGCTGTGTAAAATGTGCTGACCTTTCATACATGCCTTTCACATACAAACAACAACTGTTTTACAACTATTTATAAATCAACAAATCATATGTACACAGTTTGTAAAAGTCAGGAATGAATATTCACATCTCCATTCTATTCATAATAACCCACCGTAAATAACAAAATCATAAATACTTTCTCTGCTACATGTTTTGATACAAATATTGTATACGTTTCACATTATAATGAAAACAAACATGTACGACTATACTGGGCACCATGTGTGAAGATGTTCCATACATTAAGTAAATACGGTCATCTATAATTAAGATTATATATTAGCTATGTATTAAAACAAGTTGTTATATATATATGTGTGTGTATTTAAAAAATATTTGTATAATTAATATCCTAACATTTAGTTACCAATTAGAAGGACATGCTTACTATTGGTGAAATGTAATCAAATAAAATTAAAGTGAAATTAAAAAGAATCGGGAAACTTGTAGATCTAGAAACCTGTCGATTCAAATCTCATTTTATTGCACACAAAAAACCTATGCTTATGGAAAAATCTGAATAATTATATCTGATATCCAGTGTTCAAAGCAGATTTCCTAAATACAAGGGACGATGATGATGATGGTTACCGGAGAGAGGTGGTGTTTAGTGACACTTTGAATGATGCAGTTTTTCTTTACAAGGTCTTAACATTAAGAATGACTCAGATGTTAGACAAATGTTTCTTTAACAAAATGAAGGGAAAAAAAGAACTTGCTAGCCGATGTGTATGGAATACTTGAATCATTTGTTTCATATATTTTTAATTTATAGATTTTTTATAAATAATATTATCCTTATCAAATAAAAATAAACTTAAATTTAGATTAATTTTCCATTGTTTACAATCACTACCTAGCTTTTAGTTGTTTTTCAGATTATATTCAAGGTCAATCATTCTGCTCAAATAGTTATATTATTCAAAGATGCATTTTGACTCGAGCCTACAATGTTTACCAACACATTTCTATTATAGCCTGATATCAGATGAAATTCCAACACTGTAATGATTTTTGTTTATTTTATTTGTGAATCTTTTTTTTGTTGTTGTCTGGAATCTAATGCCGCCTTAAAAAAGTCACAACCAGATTCTAAAAGATATTTACAATTCAGATATCATAGCTGTATATTATGATCAGATTTTTATTTTTTAACAAAGAAGAAATAATTATATTCCAAGAACAATACAACACTATTACAACATCAAAAGATTACTTGGTGGGAACAACGCTGGCAATATAAATTATCATAATAAATGAACAGTAAAATGCGAGGCAAATTAAGAACAATACCAGAGGCCTAATTCGCAAAGCTCTCTGAAGCATCACTGCATTGTCTTTTTGCACCACACTGCAAGATCTTGTGAGTATTTCATGAATTAGGCCCCAAGTAGGTTAACTGATCTCACTGGTACTGATATGTCAAACAAATTTGTTCACAATGATTCAAATGCTTTCCTGTGCACCAGTCCTTGCAATTTGCGTTAGCATTCAGCAATGCTGATGTAAAAGCAAACTAAAACTTAATATCATTTTTGTTTTTCACCAACAGTGTCAGTGAAGAGTCCCCGGTAAGGATATTTAAATTAAAGATGCCAAGGCAAAGGGTATTTTACTTTTTTAGATGAATCAAACACTATTTTCTCAACTGCAAGCTGGTGCATTACGAACAGTATTGATTTGTATTAAGAGACCAACAAAAAAAATTAAAGAAAGAAAAAAGAAAAATAAACAATAGGAAAGTAAGAATGGGGTTTCCTCATTCTAGTCACACGATTGATACAAGTAATCCTCAACACTTCAATAAAACACCAGTATTTTAAGACATGAAAACATCGGTTTTTATACTTGATGACTATTAAAACCTTCTAATGTGATCAGAGCAAGTGCTGGTGGATCTTGTTTTTGTTTTGTTCAAACTTAAACAACAGTCAAAATGGAATAAAGTTTAAGTGAGACCAATTGTGGAACATTCTTTCAAAAGACCTTAGATTCTCTTTATTTGATTTGTTACATGAAACAGAGAAAGGGTCTTAATGTATTGATAGCTGCTTTACATAATATATTAATTTTCAACAATACTATTGATATTTGTCCACTACTATAGCCATAGAGGAATATAAAAATTGTAATCACACCATCCAGTTTTCGTCTTTTACTTTCTGCCCATTTTCTTTTCAACTTATCTCATGCCATACTTTTCAATTCCTGCATTTTTCATACTAGCTTACACCAGTCTGTCATTGAGACAGTAATAATTTTTTCTGCTCTTTATTTTTGAAAGCTTCAATCTTTTTCATGTCAGTCACATGCTCTTCACCTATAAATAGTGCTTCTAGCATCATATGGCCTACATATTAAAACACAGATACACTCAACAAAAATAACACATTCCTGTACATTCTATTACACTGTAAAGGTATTTATTTTTAAATCATTATTTCTCCGAAACAAATTACATTTAAATTCTAACTCATCGATATGTTTGTTTAAAAATGTTCAATATGTTTTCACAACTCTTATGGTATATAATGATCCGGTAAATATAACTTACTTTTTCAAGCATAGATACAACCTATTGCTAAATGAATTTTAACAGAAGTTTTGGTTTGAAATACGATAGCTGAATGTAATGCTTACTGATATTTACAAAGTAAACGTATGCCCCAATGCAATCTTTGGCAAGCAACTACAGCTATTCCCCTTTAACCTCCATGGTCAATAAAATAAGACTCCATGTTTGGTGAATATTACCAGAATCCGGATCCAATTAACATGATGATCAGTGACGGCTAGGGTATTTTGCATCCTAAGAAAGCCTTCAGACGTGCACCCTGTACCCTAGAGACTGTAGATAAGCTAATACTGAAGCAAAGGATTTGCATCATTATCATCAAACTTTTGGACCCATGCTTAAGGAACTCAGTACTTTAATAACAGCTCGCCCACACAGACAACATTCAGTTACAGCCTGGAGTCTTCGCTGAAGTCTTGAATCTGGATTATAATGTCACATGAGCATGGATCCCGGTGGATCTGGATTATAATGGATAATAATGGAACATGGATCCCGGTGTCTTCAATGATCAACACTGATCAGAATTCTACCAGACTCCCAATCCAGGGTGGTATACATAAATGTGGAACGGATTCAAACTTTGGCAACTGAAGAATTTTCAAATCAAAACTTCTGAGATGTCTGTTCCATACTTAGGGTGTTTCAAAATATAGAAAACAATGTTTAGTGGAATGAACCAAGGTTTGGCACGCTATTGTGCTACATTTCCGAATGTAGAAAAGGCATTATCTGTTCGTTTTTGAAATGCAGTCTGTCCGATCATAGAAGTCTGCATTGAACCAGGCATTCCCATGTTGCCTCCAGGCATTGGTCCCATCATCCCCACAGTTGGCTGCATACCCATGGCTGTAATTGAAGCAAATAATTGTTAAGACATCTTTTAATAATTACACTTTATGATGAACAGAGATAATGCAAAAATAAAAAGGTAATGCATTTGTTGAGTACAATAAAAACACAAAAAACCACCTAACTTTTTAAACAAGAATTCTGCAGAATTTAAATGTCTCGCATACCATAAACATTATCGGTGCACTGCGATGAACTTGCATTGGTGAAACTATAAACAACATTTCACTGACCTAGGACGTATAGTCTGTGAGAACATTATTTAACTGCGAAACTTTAATGTTAAAACAAAAGTTGATGCGGTCACCGCTACTGTCATGTTTCTACTTTGTAAAAGCAGGACAAAAAACTGGCATATAGATAAACATCCATAGATTCAACTTATAAACCAAGTTTTACTGAATTATAATTTATAGTTTGTGAAAAACACAAAAGCTGACAACTTACCACCAAGATAATAACAGATATTTTGCCTTAGTCAAGGTAAGACAAAAGTTACGATTCAAACTTATCATCATCATAGTATGAAGCCAAATATAGTGAACTCCCAAGTCACATTTGTAGCTATATAAAGGATATGAAGAAATTAAAATATTTAACTGATAATGTGTAACTGGATGTACTGTGATGGGGAATATTTAACCAACAAATTGTAAACAAGGATTAGGGAAAAGTACTGTGCATTTTTACAGGAACCCCATAATGTATGTGATTGCAATAACAACTGAAAATTTAGGTGGTGCATTTTTATCGTAAATCGGTATTTTCTCACTTGGACTCATCATTGGGCGAGGTGACGACATCATCATCATTGGCTGGTTTGGCTGGAACCCAGATGATGGCACTGCACCCATTCCTGGTGACACGGCAGCCATACCAGGTGACACGGCAGCCATACCAGGTGACATGGCAGCCATACCAGGAGAGACGGCAGCCATACCAGGTGACACGGCAGCCATACCAGGTGACACGGCAGTCATACCTGCAACAAACAGAATACTTGCATGGGACCACTAAACTACTGCACGGCAGCAATGATGACAAAGCTATTACGTAATGGGTATGTTGTCATAAAATACAACAGAATAAATTTAAGACTTGCACTGAATATGATAAATAATTCTACCATATCACATAATAAAAAAATGATGGTTGATTCTAAGGACAAACACATGACAGGGATTTTTTTTTTTTTTTAAATTCATTATTGGGTATTTGTTAATGATTATTTCTGATTAATTTTTTAGTTTATCATTTACAAAGTCACAAAAAACATCAAGTGTAGCTTAAGCCTTAAGTATATCAAATGTAATGTAAATGGACTAATGATAGTAAGATCATTAATAATATGTTTAGCACTTCACAAGCATTTGTTTGACTGATAAAATTCATAATTTAATGCTAAGAAAGCTTTTCCAAAAATTGAAGGTGTTAAATATAGTAGATATAACTACCGGTAAACAGTAAGGAAATAAAAGAAAAAAGACAACAACAAAAAAGACACAAAGACTAATTTATCTTGCTAGAAGAAAACCCCCCGGAGTTCAATGAAGTATAAATGTATATCAGGGACAGGTCTTCATTTAGCATCTTTATTTACGGCTATCATCAAAACTGTGGTTTTAACAGTTTAACATTAAATACTCTTTAGTCATACATGTATAAGAAATAAAAACAATTTTAAGCAGTAACAATGTAATATAAAACAAAACTTTTTATGACATCAAACGAAACCACAAAAAGGTTAGTGACTAAATCCATAAATCTTCAAAATACATGCACTTTTTATTGTCAGAAATAGTCATGCACATGCATACTTGGAAATTGGTTTATCCAGCTATATTCCAAAGTGTTTTTAGGTTAGTTCTGTTTTGCTTTCCTGAAACCATTGGTTGTATAATACTAAGAGTAACATTAACATTGATACGGTTGCAGCACACTTCAACTGAAAAAATGTTTGAAGACAAGACAAAGAAACCGTCATTGTTTAATTTCTATATTTAAAAAATCAAGAGTACCGGTGTGGTATACGATTTGCCCGTTATTTGTATCACAGTCACCTAGTAATAGTATGCGACACACTGCCATCACAAGTTGTTCCTACATGTGAGGCTTGACCGTCCTGGATGCATCTGTCTGCAAGATATGGTCTGATTAAGAAAGGTTAACAGATGCACCTACAGATGTATATAAGGATGGACAATGCCATCATAGACGGTGTATAACTTATTTTTTTAAAACCACCAAATCCACCTCACAAAAGTGTATTTTGAAAACCACACACACACCAACATGGCCAGTACTAACTTATTGCAGACCTAACTTAACCTTCCAAATACCACTGGATTAGAAGAATGATATACATGAATGGATACAAGTTCAAAGATTAAAAGGGCAATAAAGCACCAAAAAACCAAGGACACTGCAATATATTGCTCACACTATGAATTTAAGCTGTTATCAAAAATTATCACATCGTGATATAACAGGAATGCAAGATATTTTCCAAAATGATTATACCTGAATCACATAAAATTAAATATTGCAACTGAGATCAATTGGAAATTGGTCTTGCATTTCTTCAAATTTGTGGGGGAAATCTTACAATAGCTAATAAGTCCATTAACATCTAGTTTTAGTGATCCAGTTACAGAATGTATTTTTATGGAACAGCAGAATCTGATTATATTTACAGGATGTTAACAGGATGTTGCCAGTATATAGTACTAGAAGAGTATGTATACGAGAGTCGAGAAAATCAACAGTGGCAGTTCAAGTAACAGCCTAATACGACCCACAGCTAGTCATCTTTCAAATCAAAAAGATAAAAAAAGATCAAAGTAAAGAGTTGAAGAAAAAAAAAACAGTTAAAGGAGACAGATGGCCGGCCTCTCGTATGTTTCCACTGTTTAAGAAAACATCATGCTAACAAAATAAATAAATAACCAAACTTAACTGAAAATCATTCCAGTCAATGACACAAGAAATAGAGCTACATCGTAAGTGGCATAAACAGTTGGAACATTCGAACGTGTTGCTAGTAAATGAAAACAGAAATGAAAGTCCTTCATGCCCCGTTTGTATGCCATGCAGAGTTAGTGTGATCAGCTACAGACCTGAGTATCCCATTTCGGGGTACCATACCATATAGCCTTGGGGAGAGAAGAAGCAAAAAGATGCATGTTAGTGTCACAGATCCTCCTCAGTTACAACTTGTTAACAGTTTAACATATACGCCATACACCACATACAAGTCCTGAGCTCAACGATCTATCGAGATATTATATAGGGTAATAATTAGTAATACTACTGAACCTGATGTGCAGCTATATAATGGCACTCATATAGTGGACACAGCAGTGTTAATGGCCATGATTTGTAATCAAAAACCTTTAATGCCTAGATAAAACTATTTGTCTTTTGAGCCAATGACTAAAAACAAAGTTTGCTATGTGATCTATAGGCGTACAAGCTCAAATTTTGTATGGGGGCTTGCTGATTTTTGCCCGAATCTGATTACAACATTTATTTATATTAGTATTACTTCAGAACAGCTATACATGGCTGTAAAACAAATAACTATGCATCTCAACTTGGATTACAAATAAATTCAGGGTTAACTCTGCCATTTGCCAAATTTGCCAATTGTGAATTTTAAGAATAGTTGGCAAAGATAATTTAGCAAAAAAAAAACCATTATGTAATGACTGACATCTTGTTAGAAAATAACTACATTTTGCTTTTTAGATAATTTGGCGAAATTTTCTGACCACCCACAGCTAGCACTGAATATCATGGGTAGAATGATGAAAATAACTGGGGAAAAGATTTTAGGCCTACTGATGTTATTCAAATATCTATCATTTTGCCAAAATTTGAGGATTTGCCCCAGCATTGAAAGGGCTGTAGCGTTCCTTCCCACCTTTACCTCAGTAGTTCCCAACACCCTTACCTCATACACTTATGATGTGACCTACACACAGGAATCCTACCTGGGCTACATTTCGAGTTAAATGGTGTGGGTTTTTTTTTAATACAGTATATACAAACAACGTTACAGTAAAATTAATTTGGTTTTTTTTTAAATTACTATTTATTGATAATTAGATTTTCAGTATTTTCTGACATTAGTAAAATGAAATTTTTCAAGAAATGAATGACACATGACTAACTAATTACAAATGACATGACTTGTTGATATCAGTGATAAAATTAAAGCTGACCTGATCTTTGAAAAGCTGAAAACTTGATACATTATAGTTAAACAAAGGTAAGTTTTCAGCACGGTCAGGATGTTGCCCAGTGGCAAAGCACTTGCCTGATGTGCAGTCGGTCTAGGATCAATCCCAGTCAGTGAAATAAAAAGTAGAAGAATCACACCCCATGTGGTGTAAACCAAGCCTGGCAAGGTGCTAATGTTTTAATATATGCTTTGTTGCTTTTATGTAATTGTAATTGTGATCCAATAGCAGAACAGTGCATCTGATACGACAGGTGTGAAGTGTCACATTTTAATTAACGACATCAAAGTAAGTTCTAGGTTATGTGGATAGATTACTCAAAACATTAAGAAAGAAAAAAACAGGGGGAAATATAAAAACATAAAAAAGCATTAAAAATAATTTTTAAAAACAACATTTGATAGCATTCTAGAGTAGACTGAATTTCTACTCCAGTGTGACCAGAGTTGCTTTGAGGACTGACCAGAAGAGATGACGTTTCCTTGCTGTAATTGGTTCATGCTGGGCGACGCATGCTTCTGGAAGCGGTTAGCCGGGTTCAGAGACTCCAGATTTATGTCCACTTTGCCAGATTCAGTCCATGTGTTCTTCTGAAAAATATTATCTCATTAATAAAATGAAAACTTTATTCTTTGGACTTGTTCTTTACACTACAAAGGGATGAATCCACTATTTTTCCCATCCAAGGCTCGAATTTGGCAGGCGGCAGGCGGCAATTGCCGCTCAAAGCGCTCAAAATGCTTTCCAAAAAACCGTTTCACAAGCAGGTTTTGCTTTCCATCTGGTTTTTAAAATTTGTTTCCGGTATCCCAGAATTCGCGTTTGTTGCGCGTTTTCCACATTTCAAATGAAGAACTTAAACTATTTAAAACATAGCTATATTTGTATCGACATCATAGACGCGGCTATGTTACATTGGTCTGCACACCAATAATGGCAGAATTAACTACCAACAACATTCTCGATCATATCAGCCGATTACGGTTTTTCAAATCAGAGTTCAGCGACAGCGAGTAATGCAAACGTCCTGAGCTATTTGGACTGGTTCTCATTCGGTTTAACATGTAGCGTAAAAACTAGTCTAGCCAACGTTAGGAGAAAAAAAACTACTGGTTGAACGTACGCCGAATCAGCCGAGAAGTTCCGAGTGTCGAGACTTTGAAAAACGACTACAATTTTCGAGACTACCATCGACCAAGCTACTTTAGAACTTATTACAATCATGGCCGCGATGGCCAAAAAAGCTACTGCCGAGAAATGGGCAAGTACACACGCAAACTGGTTAGAATTTGATGCGACGAAAAAGGTTCTGTGACGATTATTTCATGCAAAATTTGTAAATTGATGAAAAGAATAATTTGTGGGTTCAATAAACCAGGTACATAATTTGTTTGGACTCTTTATTTTGTATAGATTTAATAAAATAAGTGTAAAATAACAGCAATACCTGTGCTCTAGAACTGCTTCTCAAATTCAAACATTTGCCTCCCAATTCAGATTTGAAAAGCAAAGATTGCCTCCCAATCAAAAAAATTAATTTCGAGCATTGCCATCTGATGAGATTTGCAATCATAATTGCAGGAAATATTGTTTTCAAAATCTTGATTAACAATATTAGAACTAGTCAACTGAAAATTTATTAGTAACTACTTTTTAATGTTTTAAAATGATGTAGTGATCTATGAAACTTGCTTAGAAAATTGTGACACTAAATTAAACAACATGTTCCCCAAATTGGAAGATTTATTCAGGCAACTGAATGATACAGGACCTCACTGTTAAATTAATTTATTAGATCAAACGTAATTAAACATATATATATATATTGGGAATTTTTAGTGCTATTTTAACCCTGCAATAAACAATTATGATATAGTTCACAGCAAAAATGTGCTGTGGAGAATGAAAAAGTCCACGGCAATCTCCACGGCATTGCCGATTGCTGTGAGCAATTGCAGGGGTTGCATTTTCTTTGGAAAGGGGCTTATGTTCAGACACACTGATTGCCTGGATACATCTCTGCTACAGTTATGAAAATCAGATATATGATAGTGAAAATTAAAAGAGTACAACAACACAACATCTAAAGCATTAATGTCCACAGGTTTACAGTCATAATGAAAAAAATAACAACAGATTTTTTTAAAGAAATAAAACTTGTCATACAAAACAAAGATTAAGTAACAACAACAAATTACTTGTAAAACATTACGAGAAATGAACACACAGTTATAACAGATTCTTGACATAGCAGAAGCAAGAGGTAAAGTTTTAGAAATGAAACAATAAAAAGTAAACCATTTAAAAAGTAACTTGAAAGTATTCTTTGATGCACCTTTCCATTTTCATTTTTTTTCCAACTTTACTGTGGAAATTATGCATGTGAAAAAACAAGTGAATTTAAATAAGTTTGTATTTTATGTACAAAAACCAAAACAAAATGAACCCATCTTCTTTTTGTGTTTTCAACATATTATATATTATACCACTGAAATTCAATAAAAACAAATAACACTCTTCCGAAATTAATATTTTGTGTGCCCTACACAAAACATTACAAGCTACTTGAATAATATTTCTCTTACAGACTGTGAAACTGGCTGTCAACCAACCTTGTTTGTTTCTAAGCCTTGTTCGCTTGTTTTCGCAGTGCCATCCTAAACACCAAAACGGAAGTGCAAAACAACAAAACGTAAATTAGTAAAATTGAAAAGAAAAAGGTGAAATACATGTACTTGTAGCACAAACTAAAGCAGATTAAAGGGATATTGGGTAAAAATAGGACAAAATAATTCTGAAACCTTTTTCACTCCTAACTACCTCAAAACATGTTTCTAGTAAGACAGTCCACAGAAACTGGTCTTCTGTAATTTTACCCATCATTTGTGACAATTGGTATGAATTTTATTCATTTCATAATGCAGGGGAAATAAATAAAAGCAGCAAATACAGTCAAACCTGTCCTAGCAGCCACCTGTTATCAGCGGTTACCTGCTTTAACTGACCATTTTTCTCCTCCCAAGCAATTTATAATGTAAATGCACCTGTACTAAGTGGTCACCTGTCTTAACGCACTTGTTTAAGGCGGCGACATGTCAAAAGTTGATTAGCAGTACAGTAAAACAAGAAACAACAAATGTTTCAAAAACTTTTATATATGGCAACCTGTAATCAGTGGCCAGTTTTATTTACTCTTGTGTGACCGCTTAAGACAGGTTTGACTAGATCAGGAAAACTGATTAGCCTGGGCCCCGTTTCTCGATGCAATCTCAGCAAAAAGATCACCTGAAGTGCATGACTACCATATGCACTTAAGGTGGTCTTAGAACTAAGATAACGTCGTGGAACGCGGATCTTGGCAATTTAACAAGGAAAACCAAACAAACAGAACTCAAATTCTCCAAGTGAAAGCTCTCTCATATTAATTCACAATATTTGTGTTATTTACAAATTCAAAATGGAACATGGCATTCACATACTTTAAGACAGGTTTCATTAGAAATAATTATTAGCAGTAAAGTAGTTTGTAATTAATCGGTTGTAATTTTGTTCAGCAGTGTTTTCCACAAATCGACAATAACTGAAGTTCGTGTCATGGCATGTTAACTTGTAATTATACCAAAAATAAATATAATGAGTTGATATCTTTTGGCTCATTTTATGACTGTTTAAGACTTGTCCATTCTCTGAACTGATTGGCCAAAAGGGCGGTGTGGTAGAGCAATCGCTTAATGTGTGTTTGGGATGACATCAATCCCCACACCAATGGGCCCACTGCGCCATTTCTTGTTCCCAGCCAGTGCATGACAATTAGTGTATCAATAGCTGTGGTATGTGTTCTGTATATGCGATGGTGCATTTACAAGATCCCTTGTTTCTGATGAAAAAATGTAACAGGTTTCCTCCCTAAGACCATATGTCAAAATTACCAAATGATTCACATCCAATAGCCAATGATTAATAAACCAATATGCTCTAGTGGTATTGTTAAACAAAACAAACTGATTGGTAAATTAAAAATAGTTATTATTTGAGTATGTGTAAGTTAAAACAACCATAGCAACAACAAAAATAGTGTTGTTAATAAACAGTGATCCTGAAATGTTTTCTTTGTCTTTCTTATTTAATAGAAATCATCATGACAATTATTTACAAGATACATCTCAAGGTAAAATCTATGAAATGAAGAAATATCACTAACAACATCCATTATCCACAAGAAGGTACTGAAATAAAAATCATGCAAAAATACAAAAATCCCATTGAAATTAAGAGGTAAATAACTACAGGAATTTGAGAAAAATCTGTAAGACTTGTATCAGTTATGCTATCATACGTACATGTAGGCAATTACAGATGGTTATGTTGAATGTAAAGAAAAATAATGTACATGTCTCATTATACATTTACTATACACTTACAAATGTATTATTGTTTTAAATTATTACACTTGCAATAAAACACTAATCATTCACACACACTGTTCACCTTCCTTTTCTTATCTTTTTAAATTAATTTATGAAAATATTTTGTTATTTTACTGAACAAAGTGGCAGACTGTGTCATAAATTCTGTATTGCACACAAGTAATAAAGTCTCAGACGGATGAATCGAGCTTTCTACAGAGTGTGTTGCTTCCTAACTTACCTCGTTTTGAGAGCTGAGTATATTTTGTGGATTGTTCAAACTGCCCGAGGTGGATATTTGCATTGGCTGCATCATAGCTGGATTCATGGGGCTCTGCACCATCATTGGCTGAGAATGGACGTGTGGTGGGTAAGGAAAGGTTCTAACACCAACAAATCTAACAGGGGACAAATACAGCTTTTACGATCTTGTATCATCTTACCAATTCTTGAATGTGCCATTACTTTAATTGATAAAGTTGAACAATCAAGTTTTTGTTTTAACCACACTAGTGTCATTTAAAAGGGATGATGGCTTATTAGGGGAAATAATAACATGTAAAACTTGTGAGATGTAAAACTGTACAGTGGTTTGTTTGCAGTACTTACTGACATTTATAATTTATTTGCTTTTTATAATGTTCAGGTATAATGCAACATTTTAAAACCAGTCCATCTCTTATTTAATCTTTTGTTTAAATCCAACATTTACCAGTGGTGAAAAAGAAAGGTCATCAAAATGATTAAATTGTATATGATGAGCATATGCCATTTTTATACAAGAAGTGACATTACTGCCTGTACTTAACAAGTTTTAGCTGTATTTGAGCCCTGTGTGTAACATATTAACAGAAGCGAACGAACAGCAAAAGAAAAAACATAAAACGAGAAAAAGCAGAACTGTATGTCCCCGGTAAAAACTAAAATTATTAGTGAACACCCAATTGTATTCATAAAAGCTTTAACATGAGTTAAAAATGTACTTTCATTACATAATGGAATGAAATACATTAACTTTGGTAATTTTAATAAAGTGTCATTTAAATACTTTTCATTTATTATTACTGTTATTAAATTGTTTTTGTTTATTATCTTCAAGTTTATTCTAACAATAACATGCATCAAAACAAATCACATAAAATGTCAGCCGGTTTCTAAATGAAAAGATGTAAATGTTTTCCGGACTCGTTAGAAATATCCAATATACGTGGCAACGAAAGACCAACCATGTTTGCTATAATAGTAGGTACAAATCTCAAAAAATTTCATCACCAAAAATGGGACACATCTAGGTAAGGACAGAAAGATGGATATGAATGAATGTTTGAATTTCGTTTTCACTGGGAATCTCCTCAATACTCATTATGAATTCACTTGAAACTGACCACTATTCGAATGTTAAAAGGTGAAAATAATATGATAATAACTTATTAATCACCCCATTAAAATATTAACTCACATCACAACAGTTATAAAGATTAATGCAACACATCACAACAGTAATTAAAGTGCAGATTTAATATTTAAGTCTTCCGTCTAAAATAAATCAAAATTGTTTTTTCTCAACAATACCTGTTGTCCCATTTGCATGCCAGGCATCATTCCCATGGTCCCTTGCATCGGTAATTGAGTTACCATTGGCATACCCATTCCTGGTGAGGCCATGTTATTTGTTACCTAGAATGTAAGAAATGCAATTCAGATTTTCAGTAAAATTGAAGGTTGCCATTAAAGACTTTCTTTAAAGGTTATTTCTTGCAGATGGATACATTTTTCATACACATAGTGCCTGGGTGTGTTGCTATGTTAACACTGGCAAAGACGACATACCTCCCCAGTGAAGGCAGAACCAGCACTCGTGCCTGGAAAGTGTTAGGAGAGTGATACATTGACTGATTGCCTTGTAACAAAACATTCAATACATTTTATTTAAAACTTTGTGTTATTGTTCACCTAGCATTATTTCAGGATAGTAATCGTCAGTTTGCCTTCTTGTGCTCACGATGAAGACTCTTAAGAGAAGCTGTAACAGTATGACAAAAAGAGAAGTGCAAACTAAGTTGTTGCTTTTTGGTATTATCAAACATGTGGTTCAATCTATGAATAGGCCTCTGAAAACTGCAAGAATGGTAGTTTTGTTTGTGAATTTCTCAACAAAAGCCTAACCCAATATTCGTCAACACATTCAACTTAGGACATCATTTACTTGGTAATGAATCGTTAAGCGAAAATGAAACAGCTTACATCAACTTTTTTTGTGTAAACCATAAATCGTTATGCAAATTTTCAATCCTCAGAAGCCTGTATAAAATTAAGAACAAATTATAACCAGTACTCCATTAGATCTAGAAATACTGAAAAACTGTAGTCTTTTTTTAACTGGCTATCCTCTAAACATGCAATAATTAAGATTTTTTCTAATTCGTGTCACATTTCCCATTTTAACCCAACTAAATACTGCATTTGCATTGTGCTCTGGTAAAGACAGCATTTTTATTGGTGTCAAATGTACTTAACATACAACCAAACGTTCTTTTGTGTACTTATAATCCTCAAGTCCCAACTGAATCATTTTTTGTTTGTTTTGTTTGTTTGTTTAACGACACACTCAACACATTATAATTACAGTTATATCGGCGTCAGACATATGGTTATGTCGAGAAAAAACCCCAGTGGTTAGCTGACGGGGATCAAAACTGAATCAAGACGTCACATCTGCATTCTGGGAAAGCAAGCAATGCCAACAATCACAAATGATGTGACCGATTTCCAATATAGTCACTAGGTTTGTTAAACAAAATGCAGTCCAGGTGACCATTTTCCCTGCTCGGTCTAATATAACTTTATTTAAAGTCAACAATGAAAGTTAGGTTTTGTTTAACAACACCTCTAGAGCACATTAATTTATTAATCACTGGATATTGGTTGCCAAACATTTGGTAATTTTGAATGAGTCTTAAAGAGAAAACCCGCATGATTTATCCATTAGCAGCAAGGGATATTTTTATAAACACCATCCTACAGACAGGATAGCACCTACCATTTGATATGCCATACCAGTCATGGTGCACTGGCTGGAATGAAAAATAGCTCAATGGGCCCACCAACAGGGATCGATCCCAAACCGACCGCACATCCGAGCAAGTACTTTACTACTGGGCTATATCCCACCTCCGAAAATGAAATAGAATACAAATAAAACACTACCATTTGTATTCCCATGGTTTGTCCCATAGACATTGAAGTTGTAGAAGCCATCCCCATGGAAACGGCCGAGTTCATCATGGGCATGGCTGGCTGTACTGTTTGTGTAGACGACTGCAGCAGTGGCATCGTGCCCGTCTGACCTGCGGACAGAGGCTGCATAGATGGCGCCTGGGTCCCTGAAGGTGCCAGCGGCGATCCCAGTGGGTCGAATGGGTCGATGGATGACGGAGGAGAAACAGCTTTTGGGGAATCACCAGAATTGAACTTGGAGAAATCAGCAAAACCAGCTTGGCTGAAATAATAATACATAGGTGTTATCATTCCAGTTTAATTTTATAATCAAGATATGAACCGAGCTATACAGTTATTTTGTATAAGGAATAATAACTATTTTTTGTCGTTAACTAAATTTTGATTTTGTGACAAGACAAAGTAGCCCAAAAATCAATAAAATGTGTGTTAGTGAATACATTTCATGACTAATTTGGCAAAACATTATTTTAAAATTGTCATTAACAGATCTATTATCATTTTAAACAATTTTATGTTTACTTCATCTGCACGTTTGTAAATCACGTTTGCCATTTTCTGAGAACATCACTCTTTTTTTATGGTTATATGTTTTTGTTTCGCAAATTGACACTTGCATTTGACTAAAAATTCTGACCAAATTTGCTAAATTGCTAATAAAAGTTTTATTGCCTAGCTTAAACTCGATATTTGCAAATTATCACCCAATAATGTTATCCTTAAGCAGTACAGCAGTGTTAGTTTTGTGCTGGAGTGTTATTAAACATTTGTCAATGAGTAAAAGACTAGAATCTTGACCAAAAAGATTATCAGTTTACAACTGTAAAAAGACAAAACTTACCCCATAAGTCATTATTTGTTCAAGCATTTTGAACTCTTTAAATTATATTTTACCATAGGAGGCGGCATTATAATCCCACAGTAATGATTTAAGACCTCATGATTAAAGAGGAGCCATCGCTCGCACTCCCCTCAGATAAGTTCAAAGAAGAGTCAATTCTAGCCCCCCATAGCAAATGAATTTATATCGTCTCAATATGTTAATATCTTAAATGACTCCCTACAATCTAAGTTATCTCAGTTAGGGGAGCGCTTAATCACTCCCCTAAATTTATTGTTTTACAAATGAGGT
>JAECMU010211607.1:0-24931 GCA_016106625.1 Dracogyra subfuscus | reverse complement strand
AAAACATTTCTTTCTTTTTTTCCAATAGCTGATAATTAATAAAGCAGTCTGCTCTAGAGGTGTCTGCTCTAGAGGTGTTAAAACTTAACTAACATTTTTGTGGTTAGAGATTAAATATACCTTATCTCAGGTACAACATGCAGTGTGTATATAATGCTATAATGCATGTGGTTACAAATACCTTGGTACATATCAAAGTGATACGTCCCACTAGAACACCAAGTGGCACATAACACTTCGACATCATTGTGACGTCTTTGATTAGCGCACTACAAACTTAAAGGAACGTCAATTAAATAAGTTGAATGACATAAATTAAGAGCGATTATGGGTAATAAATAGGATATTAAACTTGCCACCATTTCATATCCCTTGTGAAACTATTTATAGAAAAACAAGTGTTGTTATCCCCACCAACACAGCCTGCCTTTGTGAGGAAAACCTGTAATTCAATGTGATATCACCAAACTACAAGCAGCTAGGGTAATGTGTTTTCAAGACAATCAAAATATTTCATTATTCTTAATGATTAACAAAAGAAAAAAAATTGTTGCAGCTTTTAAAAGTGGACTGAGAAAAGTATTTTTTTTGAAATTTTAACCATGGTGTTTTCTTATAATGACAATCACCATACTTATTTTTTATTATAAGTGTATATTGATGGATGGATGGATGGATGGATGGATGGATGCTCATATACCACTAGAGTTTTATGTATTATCATCCCGGGGCCGGTCTCTGGATAGCCAGTGACTTGCTCTGTGACAGAAAACAATAACTAATGACTTATTCCCTTTACTAATCTCTAAAAATGCAATCTTTTGACAAATCATTCATAGTTATCACATCAAATGTTTATCACAATTATATCGCATTCATCCTACAAAAGCCAGTGTCAATAACTCACAGTGTGTTGAAAATAACTTGAAGATATGGATGTTGTACTCAACACCATACAGAAAGTCCAGAAATAGCTTGTAGCCACTAGGATGGGACTAAAAGAGTTTTGAGACTCTTCAGGAAACATACTTGTCCACAGTTGGCACATTTCTTGCTATAGGACAAAATGTAGCCCTGCGGTAAGGTGGTTGGTCTGGGATCAATGCCCACTGTTGTGCCCACTGGGCTATTTCTCGCCCCAGCCACTGCATCAACTGCATCTTGCTGATAGATTGTTTTATTTTCATCTTCAACATACACTATGATCTGCAGAGATGGATCCAAGGAGAACACACACACACACACACCTAAAATATTTATGTGTCATATTTTACTGTTTATTGTTTTTTACATTGGCAGGCATAAAAAAAAACATTCTCTGGTAACTCATGTTCAGGTTATTAAAAAATTAAGGCGGGCAGCATAACCCAGTGGTACAGTGCCCGCTTGATGCGCGGTCGGTCTAGGATCGATCCCCGTCAGCTAACCACTGGTTTTTTTTCTCGACATAACCATATGTCCGACACCGATATAACCATAATTGTAATGTGTTGAGTGCGTCATTAAAAAAAATAAAATTAAAGGCCCAATTTCACAAAACATTGAAAGCCTCGTTTGACATGTTTACGTAAATTTACAACTAAAATACAATTCTTATTACTATTATAGTACAATAAATACAGTTAGAAATACATTTTATTTTATTTTGTCCTTAAAATGCTCCATCTTTGACAACGATGTAATATTCTGTGTGAAATAGATGTCAAACATGTAAACACACAACCGATATCACGGTTAGTCACAGATGTAAACTTACGATGCTTTGTGAAAAGGGCTCCAGGTCTAGTAACCTTTGGATTAACATGTTTTGACACATTTATCACAGTTCCAGTACCCATTATTATTACTAGTGATCATCCGATTAAATGGAATAACTGAAGATTGGTTGGTAAAATCCTAATTCCAACTAATCGATTACAATTTCTGGTAATCGATTATAAATGAACATACACATACCTTATGCTACGGAAATTGCTGAAGTGATCCGAACGGAATCTATAAAAGCAGTAACTACAAATTTCAACTCTATATTATATGTGAATTGATCTGCGAAATGTAATGTTTATAATACATTACCATTTTGCATAAATACATAATATACATTATACCTTACAGTTAAATATATTTTGTGTTAATTTATTATCAAATTATTTGATGAAGGACCATGTGAATCTGATGATTTTAAAAAAGAAAAAAAGAACAAGAAGTTCTTTCTTTAAATTGAAATAAAGTTTATTTTCAGATAAAAATAAAAGAGACAATTTTACATAGATGTATATATAAGTACAATATACTTTTATTGTTATCTTTTGTATCAATTAGATGACTGATTGGTTCAACTAACAAGAAAATCCAACCATTTCCCACCACTAATTATTACTACTGTAAAGCCCAGTAGTAAAGCACCCATCAAATATGTGGTCCATCTAGGATCAATCCCCGTCGGTTAACCCATTGGGCTATTTCTTGTTCCAGCCAATGCTCCACAACTGGTGTAACAAAAGTTATAGTATGTACTATCCTGTCTGTGGGATGGTGCATATAAAAGATTCCTTGCTGCTAACTGAAAAGAGTAGCCCATGAAATGGCGACAGCAGTATCTTCCCTCAATATCTGTGTAGTTCTTAACCATATAACCTTAAATAAAATGTGTTGAGTGCATCGTTAAATAAAACATTTCTTTCTTTCCTTCTTTACAGACATCCTTATAACTTGTTATTCATCCATTGTTCTCAGTGTACTGGGGTGTGATTTAGCTCAGTCAGTTGAGTGCTTGTCTGGGGTGCTTGCATCACAGGATTGAATCATCACGGTGGATCCATTAATTAATTGAGGTTCTTTTCTCATTCCAAATAGTGAACCATAACTGATTAAAGGCTGTGGTATGTGCTTTCTTCTCTGTGGGGAAGTGCATATAAAACATCCCCTGATGCATTATGAAAAATGTACACCAATCTGCTCCCTCTCCTTATTTTAAAATTAGTTCCTGTTTACAAGGTGCTGGGGTGTCTTTAAACAAACAAGCATTTTGCGACTCAGTACAATAAGCAGTCAAAGTCTTATAGATAATTGAACAAAATAATTCTTAACTCACTAATGTCTCTTTTAAAGTATGCTGATAAGTTATCATAATATTTTATCTATAATAAATACATAACGTTAATTATTTTTTACATTCATCTTATTCTTCATTAATTAAGGGGCAGCTTTACAAAACTTGTTTTTGACTTAAAGACATGTAACTACATAGATTTTCAATGCTTAAACACTTGTGTTTAGGAAAAACAGACTTCTTAAGTGTATTTTTTCTTTTCACCCAATAGCCGATATGTATATTTGTGTTGTTCCACATTCATTTATTTTAAGTTTTACAATGACCTAAAATGTTATTTTTAATTTCATTCTTATAAATTTTCTATAAACATTTTTCATAAAGGAGAAATATTTTAATTACCTGATTTGCCATTTCCAATTTTTTTCTTATACACATTTCATTAACATTTATACTTTAAAAGAGAAATATTTTAATTACCTGATTTGCCATTTCCAATTTTCCTCTTATTCATGTTTCATTAACGTTTATACTTTAAAAGACAAATAATTTAATTACCTGATTTGCCATTTCCAATTTTAGTCTTATACACATTTCATTAACGTTTATACTTTTAAAGACAAATATATTAATTACCTGATTTGCCATTTCCAATTTTCCGCTTACACATGTTCT
This sequence comes from Dracogyra subfuscus, assembly GCA_016106625.1. Classification (NCBI taxonomy): domain Eukaryota; kingdom Metazoa; phylum Mollusca; class Gastropoda; order Neomphalida; family Peltospiridae; genus Dracogyra; species Dracogyra subfuscus. Next base: position 21,204 of record JAECMU010211607.1, on the reverse strand, counting down.
ATTAACACTCTAACTTAAAAGACAAATAATTTAATTACCTGTAATGCTATCTCCAGTTTCCATCTTTGAAGAGTGTACTTTTTGTAATTCCAAGAATAAAAGAATGCTGAATAAATATTCCATGAACAATGGCATTACCATACGTTAGCAGTGTCAGCCGAGTAAGTGAGGAGTTTGCTTATGGAACTAGTGACTGCCTCCAGTGGTAGCTGGACAGTCAACCGACCGATAGACAAAAACTCAATAATATGACACTCGTCTCTCTCAAATATCACAACCACTGGCTGTTCCTTGGAAAAGTAATAGAGCAAATGTCGATCAAAGATAATGAGCCTAGAGATCTGCCAGTATCAAATATGATATGCAACACTAATTACATGTAGGTTAATTAAAATTAACTTGTGAAAAATAGTTCAATCAACATTACATTTCTCATATGTGTCTGGTGTATGATATTTCATACACGAAGGCAACATTTGCCGTGTCCCCCAAAAGTTAAAATTTGATGCCTGCTGGTCCGGGTATGTATCTTTCCAATACATAAGGCTCTTGTTGGAGTTTACTCTACCTTTAAAGCTGTATTACCTAATGTTACTAGCTTAATAAAATGCTGGATTACACATTGTAGGAATACATCCAATATACATATTGTATTCATCTGGATTAGAAAATAATGCAAGAAAATAAATGTTTGGATAATTTTGTCATTTAAAAATAGCTATTTTCAGTAATTAATCAAAAATAAATGTGTGAAAAATGCATGATAATTCCAGATATCACAACTATTAAAACCTCCAACTACAGTAGGCTATAAATAAAATATAGTCAGGAATATTGGTGGCTGGCAATGGTTTTTATGATTCATTGTGAAAATCAGAATGGCCGATGGATTTGAAATTTCCACATCTGGTAACTTGAAGACACCCACACCCAGCATACAGGATTTCCTCCCAACACTAATGTTCAGGAAATTAAGTCATTACTTCATACAGTCATGTTGGTGTTTCCTTCCTCAGACAGTACATTATTTTAATACTGATTTTCCTTTGATGTGACTGTTAAAGTCTTCATAATCTAGGGGTCAATTAAGTGTACGTGTTTTAATGAAATTCTTTAAAGGGTAGAAGTACTCTGACTATCTCTGTTGTCTCTACATATATACCTGAGTACACACACACAACTGAAAGTAAATATCTTAAGGATTTTTATTTTACAACATTTTGTTGTTTAATATGACATATTGCATTTGTACAAAATTGTGTGCAATATATATGCCTTTTGAGGTGTACATTATATTAGGTTTGCACTGTAGAAACAACAGTGAGGTTGTCAGTTTATGTCAGAATACACCAGACCCTGGTTGTCATAAAGATACATAACTGGACACTTTTTTAAAAATGTATCTTATCAGTATAGGTAGTACTAAACCAAATAACTTAGGGCTGGGTCAAAGTTCGAGGTGCACCCAACTTTTGATAAAGAAACGAACACCACAAGTCCTGTGATTGGTTATAAATGTGAGTGTGTTGGTTGTAAAAAATAATAGTTTCATCTGGGTAAAAAAAATATATGCAATTTTATTTCATCTAGTACCAATGTGTCAAGTAGCCTTGTGCTTGAAACATGTATGGGGTACCTGTAAAAAAAAGTAATAGAATTTTGTGCGGAACTATGGTAGTCATAGATGCTACCTGTTATCTCAGAACCGAGCAGGTCGACCCCCAAGTGTGAGGGGTGGTAGTATTTATATTTGTGTTGTTTATGTTGATTGATATGCTGCAGGTAGGAGTTTTAGCCACATATGTTACTATTGTCATCTATAGGAATTCATTTGGTGGTATACACCCTATAATGCATATGGTTACAAATAACTTGGTACATATCAAAGTGATATGTCCCACTATGATTGTGATGTCTTTGATTAGCGCGCTACAAACTTAAAGGAACGTCAACTAAATGAGTTGAATAACATAAATTAAGACAGATTATGGGTAATAAATAGGATATTGAACTTTCCACCATTTCATATCCCTTGTGAAACTATTTATAGAAAAACAAGTGTTGTTATCCCCACCAACGCAGCCTGCCTTTGTGAGGAAAACGTGTAGTTCAATGTGATATCACCAAGCTACAAGCAGCTAGGGTAATGTGTTTTCAAGACAATTGAAATATTTCATTATTCTTGATGATTAACAAAAGAAAAAAAGAAAATTGTTGCAGCTTTTAAAAGTGGACTGAGAAAAGTATGTATTGTAATACTGGTGATATTCGAATTTTTTTAAATTTTGGCCATGGTGTTTTCTTTTAATGACAATAATCATACTTATTTTTTATTATAAGTGTAAATTGATGGATGGATAGATGGATGAATGGATGAATGGATGAATTGATGGATGCATGCATGCATGCATGCATGCTTAGATGGGGAAGGATAAATATATGGATGGATAGAGATAGATGGATGGACAGATGAATAAATTAATTGATAATTGGATGGGTTTATGGATGGATGGATAGATGTGTGGGTGGGTGGATGGATGAATAAATGGATGGGTTTATGAATGGGTCGATGTATAGATGAATGGACGGATGGATGGGTGGATGGGTGTATGGATGACAACAATGTTGACTGCTAGATAGCTGGATGGATGGATATATGGATGAAGAGAAAAACTGAACAGAAGAATAGATAGATGGACAGGAGGAGGAATGGATTATCATGGTTACCTATGTCATCAGATTTACAAATAAATGACAGTTTGGTTACTAAAGCAAGTGGTATTCTACAAACTTTAGATGAGCATTTCATTAACATTTCGCAAATTATTGACACAAAACCTTTTACTCCCGAAAATCACACTATACTTCAGGATTATCTTAGAAACAAAACAGTAAATAACAGCCCATCACATATCTGTCTACATGATTTGGTAAATTATATAACAAGATTAGACTCATCAAAGGCAACTGGTTTAGATGACATTGGGCCTAGAATATTAAAGCTTAGTAATCACACACTAGATCCGCTCATTGTACACATATGAACTTAAGTACACCTGTAACAGGCCAATGTATACCCCCAGCCCAGACTATACCCGGGGTATAAAACAGGCTAGCCCACTTTAACCCCGGTATATTCTGGGCTAATCCAGTTTATACCCCGGGGTATAATTTAGGCTAGGCTATAGTATACCCCCAAGGCCAGATTATACCCCACACTCAGACACACAAATATTCAAGTAATATATTCTGATGACAACCTTATACACTAATAATTAGACATTATCTAACAAAATATATATCGACACACTTATTACAACATTGAAGTGCTCCGACACATTCTCGAGATATAATGCATTATCTTTGTACACTTTTTATTCATTTATTTAACTTTGAACATTTACAGTTCATGAGCTGTACAGAAATGTATATATAAAGAAAAATGGCATAATTGGAAGGTGTTGACACAAAAAGACAAGGAGAATATAAATCATTTTGTGTATAGAACTCTGTAACTGCTAGAAACTATTAAACTTTAGATTCCCTTCTTTTAAACATTTTGAATAAATATTTTCCTAAATTACATAATTCATATACATTGTTAGTTGATAGTAATAGATGATGGGTTCTATGCTACTTCTTGATATATAAAACCCTATAATCGCTGAAAAAAGGACAACATAATGTAGCATGGAACTCGTCCTCAATTTTACCTGATTTACATAAAACACACACTCTATTAGATCTGCTTATTTTATGATAGCGGCCAACTTCAACAGCTAAGTGCAGTGTGATGATAATCTTATCTTTGTAATGCATTTTTTGTATAGATTTGGAATAGGTTTCGTCAAATAATATTGTAAGATAAGTTCTTTTACAATATATTTATACAGATAGGAACATTTAATAGACATGTCTAGGAGCCCACTAAGATCTTGCTTACACTAATCCATTATTCTCTGTTTTATTAATGGCAGACAAAAATTACCATCTAATGCTTCTTGGTTGCACTACAATTCATAAAGGCCTAATGAATACAATATTAGCCTTATTTGTCTTGTCCACTAGTTAACTACATCATTTTTAGATCTAAGTTACACATATGCAGAATGCATTCTTTGTATCTAATAATTTAAACCAATATTTTACCATTTGATACTTACGAATATATGCAAGAGGATATCTACCTAATTCAAAATATAACAATATAGTAGTAGTGGAACTTTTAACATTCAGAATATTTTTACAGAATTCTATGTGTAAACTCTCTATGTTATTTGCCTTATTTCAGAACAATAATACAAAATACTAGCTATGTATGTATCAAATAGAGATAGATAAGACTTATGGTTTAACATTAACTTATTTGTATTTCTCTTCAATGCATATATGGCTTTTCGTCCCTGATCTGTTATTAAATTGATTGCATGTGTAAATTTACCGTAATAATTTTAGACTAATCATAGGTAAGTACACTGATCTATATTCTTGAGTAATACATTATTATAATACCATTTTTCATATTCATACAAGATCCCGCATTTTCTGAAAACCATTATCTTAGTTTTTTCAACATTAAGACATAAACTCCATTTGGTATTATAATGGTATAAGGTGTTAGCATTTTCTGAAGACCTTCAACAGTTTTAGAAAACAATCACCATATCATCAGCATATACATGTAGATATAAAAATAGACTTAGTTCCAGGCACATGTTATCTATGAATGCATTTTCTATATCATTTATATAAAAAGAATACAAAATTGGCAACAAAATGCCCCCCTGCATTAAACTGATGTCATTACTAAAGAATTGAGAACAAAAGCCCCCAATACTGACACAATATTTAACAGATCTATATATATTTTTAATAATCTTAAAACATTTGCCTTGAATTCCAATTATGGACAACTTACACCATAGGTTTATTCTATTAACGGACATGACTGCTATACACAAGTAGTTTGCAGCAGTCTTCCACGATGTTTGTTCAGACATTACACATTGGCAAACTTGCCATTTTGTTAGCACATCATGATTGGCATATCTTAATATGTGACAAAAACAATGCACCAAACGATGTAAATAAAATTTTATTTAGTTATATATGTTTAATAGAATAATTTATTTTTCCAAAAAATATACAGCATATTTAGAGATCAAATAATACAATGTGCACAACGCTTGCGTAAGTTAGGTCAAAATTCAAACCATAACGTGACGTCATTTCTCGAAAAGGTGGTCCGCCTCAAATCAGCCATAGATCGCCAGCATATTTCAACCAATGCGATATAAAGCGTAATCTGTTATTACAGGTTCAAACTATTTTTTAAATTAAAATGTAAGCATCTTTAAAAACAACAAAAAACAACACTGAAAGCCCTAAATTACTATCAAAAGAGATTTGTTTATGAAAAACACAAGGGGGTATAATCTAGACTAGGGGGGTATAGTCTGGCCTAGCCCAAAATATACCACGGGGTATAAACCAGCCTAGGCTACTTTATACCCCGGGGTATAGTTTGGGCTAGGCCACTTTAACCCCGGGTATAGTCTGGCAGGGGGTTAATCTGGCCTGCTACACCGGTATTGCTGATGGAACCTTCCCATGTGTATTAAAAATTGCTAGAATCACTTCAATATATAAAGGGGGTAAGAAAGACAAAGCAGACCTGTCACAGACGGAGGGATCCGGCCAAGGCCGGTCCCTGCGACTGCGACAGGCGTATGCTACAACAGCTTGTTCTGAATGTGTACGTAAAAATCTTAGGACTTAGGACTTAGGACAAAGCAGAGAATTACAGACCTATTTCAATTTTACCAACTATAACAAAAATATCTGAGAGGCATATCTCAAATCATCTATACAAATACTTGACTAAATATAATCTCCTACATGATGCTCAGTCTGGTTTCCATGAAAAACACTCATGCCAGACCGCATTGGTACACCTAATTGATCAGTGGATCTTGTATATCGATAATGATAACATGGTGGGACCCATTTTCCTAGATTTATAGAAAGCCTTTGATCTTGTAGATCATTCTATACGTCTTTATAAACTGAAGCTTCTAAATTTTTCTGATCAAAGTCTCAAATGGTTTACTTACTAGCTACACAATCGTCAACAGATTGTCAAAGTTAGGAACTCACAATCCTCATCACAGCAAGTACTGACCGGTGTCCCCCAAGGCTCAATTCTCGGTCCACTACTATTTATTGTCTACATAAATGATATGCCCTTGTATGCCAAACACTGCTCTGTTGACTGTATGATCCACCATGCACACATATGGTAGTAACCGAACAAAACTAGAGTTAAATGTCCAGGTGGATTTATTGGGCATTCATAAATGGTGCACAAATAACAATATGGCTTTTAATCTTCATAAAACAACTTGTATGTTAGTACAAAATATAAAATAGCCAGGCAACACGCAATACAAATCACACTAAACAATGAAAAACTTAATGCAGTAAAATTGCAAAAGGTACATGGTGTTTATATAGATGAGTCACTGACCTGGATTAGAAAAGTGATTTCAAAATTGGACTGGACTATCTCACTTCTCAGGAGAATTAATATATATTTAATCAAGCTGCCAAAACAGTTTTCTATAATGCATATGTTGTTCCAATTCTCAACTTTGCTGCTACTGTTTGGGGACACTGTGTTAAGGAACAAGTACATTCAATGAGAATAAGTTTAAACAAACCATTAATAACTCCATCTAAATGTTCAGGGAACAAAATATTTTACCTTTCCCTGACAGAATAAAATACTACATTGGCATAATTGTACATAAAGCACTAAATGGCTTCTCCCAGAATACATTACATCTCTCCTTACCCCAATATCTGAAACCTGTAACTATAACCTACGATCCTCTGACAAAAATAAACTTCAGCTACCAAGGCCTCATACTGAACGATATAAAAAATTCTTTAGTTACTCAGGTATGGAATAAAATATACCTTGATACTAGACACCAGAAGTCAGTTGTGAACTTTGAATGCAGCCTGAAACAATATCTCATGGACATTTATTTGGCTGATTAGTTTTAATTCTATATAATAATTATGTTTTGAGACTTTTGTGTCAATATTATACAACTAACAGATGTCTGTTAAATGTAAGATTTCTCTAGTCAATATGTATGTATGCATTTATTATAATAATATAGTATTGAGTATACATGTATTTTCGTTTCGAGTGTTTCAATGTATTGCTGAGGGCTGAAGATTGGCTTGTGCTAAACCTGTCACCCTCATTAAATAAAGTTATTATTATTATTATTATTATTATTATTATTATTATTATAATATTATTATGATGGATGGATAGATTTAGTGTTAGAAATGACAAAGAACAAACAAATGTCATAAATAATTAATACATCAAAACACTATTGATTGGATATGAAGATAACCAATCAAAACTGTATTCCTCCTAAAAGAGGAAATGAATCCTCTTGCCCAAGGCTATGACATGCTTAACCTACTTATGTCAATCTGCTGATAAGTGGCAGGTTGCTCCATACAAGGGATTAAAGTATCAATTTGCATCCATATTCAGCTTTTAACATTTATCCACAAATGTAAAAATGATGCCTGGGGCAAGCAGACTGAAGATTTAACACCAATCATTGGAAAACAAGACAGGAGGCCCAAAACAGGTAAACCTAAGTAGGATGAACTTGCCCTATGGGCACTCTTACCAATTATTCCTCATGCTAACCCCTTTGGATGTACATATACTATTTCCTCAGAGCTGCAGTGCAGTGCCTGGAACCCTCTGACAAAGAAGGATGCCTCCTGCAGGTCAGAAAACTCACCAACAGTAGAATGTCATTATTATCAGTGTGTAATGCCTGCCAGCTAACACCTAGTTCAGGTTAGGAAATAGATAAAAGTCAATTGGTGCTAGATCTGAGGAATATGGTGGGTAGTCAATACTCAGGAAGCCAGGATCATGCATTGCATCCATAGTGTTCAAATGAAACAGCACACATTTCATGATAGCATAATCATCAGGATGTTCTGGCTTCTTGCTTGAGGTCAACATACGTGTTGAAATTAAAAACATTTTAGAAATTTGGTGTGTAAATTCAAATGAGATGAACAATGCACACTGAATTTTCATACTACTGGAAATTAGCATTCTGATATGTTACAAACACTTATCCACAGATAAATGGCAATTGATCTACTGCATGCATTTAGACCTATGTATAATGAAATGAAATAAAATGATTTATTTAACGACACACTCAACACATTTTATTTATAGTTATATGACATCAGTCATGTGGTTAAGGATCAAACATATATCAAGAGAGGAAACGCACTGTCACCACTTCATGGGCTACTCTTTTTGAATAGCAGCAAGGGAGCTTTTATATGCACCATCCCACAGACAGGATAGTACATACTATGGCCTTTGATATACCAGTCATGGCGTACTGGTTAGAATGAGAAATAGCCTAATTTATTACTTCCTTGTGTCGGTTGTCAAATGCAACAAATCTTACAATGGAACACACACACACACACACACACACACACACACACACGGTAATTAAGTTATGTTCATTTAGGGCAAAAAACTAGAAATTAACTGTTTTTATAGATCTTCAATTCTGTCACAAATCCGAGGAAATCCATCCTTGAGGCAATGTTTAGCCAACCCTGTGGATTGATTTTCCTGACAACAAGTGGGAAAAAAACAGACATTAAAGGATGCATCTCAGAATAGCTTTAGGCTTATTTAGATCTTGGTGTCTTTTCTAAAACAATATTGTGAATAAATTGGATGAATGTATGGATGGATGACAGGATGGATGGATGGATAGATGAATGAATGGATGGATGGATAGATGAATGAATGGATGGATGACAGGATGGATGGATGGATAGATGAATGAATGGATGGATGGATGGATGAATGGATGGATGACAGGATGGATGATGGATGAATTAATGGATGGATGGATGCATGGATGGATGGATGGATGGATGACAGGATGGATGACAGGATGACAGGATGAATGGATGGATGGATGGATGACAGGATGGATGGATGGATGGATGGATGGATGGATGGATGGATGGATGGATGGATGAATGGATGGATGACAGGATGGATGAATGGATGGATGGAAGGATGGATGACAGGATGGATGGATGGATGGATCGATAGACAGGATGGGTGGGTGAGTTTTGGGTGGCTGAATGGGTGTGTGGCTGGATATAGGATGGATGAATGGATACCCAGACTACTAACACACACTGACACTTTAACAAATGAAAAACACATGATTTTAGAGTTAATAAAAAATCATGATTATTCCTGCTAACTGAGGGCAGCCATTTTGTTTTGTTTTTGTAAAAACTGGTGGTATGGCTTGGGGCAAAGTGACATCAGCTCCATCCATCACAACAATCCATTTAGATTTTCAAACTTTCCATTTGTTGTTTATCTTCTCTCCACAGACATTTTTTGTGCTAAATCTTTCTGTTTTGACTGTGGATTTGAATCAAATACTTGTATTAATTTTACTTTAGTTTCGAACAAAAGCTCAATACATTGCCATTTTGGGGGTTGTTCAGCCATTATAAATGAAATAAAATAACACAAAATATACGTATAGTAGTATGTATGCCCACAAATGACTGTCATGTCAGATGTCGGGAATTAACGTGCTTATATCAATTTAATGTTGAAGCACACTCGTTGCGAGCACAATTTCTGACTAAGCCAGAAACCGTGCTCACAACGAGAGGGGTGGGGGGAGTGTTAGTAAAAAAAATTAAAAAAATTAAAGACGTTTATACATTTGATTAGATAAAAGTACTAATTAATGGTTAAATAAACTTTATTTACAAGGAAGTTAAAAAGTGTTTATACAAAGGGTTAAAAAGGGTTTCTACAAATGATTACGTAAAAAGTAGAATATTGACAATAAAATATGTCTAGTTAATCTGGTATTTATGTCGGAGGAGAGTAGATGGGAAGGTCTGCCCCATTTTAATTCATTTCCCCAGGCTGTCCCGTCCACCACCTCCAGCATAATGGAAATGTTAAGAATTGGAAAGTGGAGATTGATGAATGATATCTCCATATTAACCATAACATGAACCCGCATAAAACTATGTGATTGATGCTGTGACTTAACTTAAGTCAAAAGAGCTATCACCTAACTTTCAACATCCATTTAAAACAATGAGAAGGATAAAAAAGTAAATAATAAAATAACAATAAAACAATAATAATAAGAAAAAAAAAGAAAAAAGTTTTTGTTTTATATAAACATGTCATAGTAGTAAATTAAAAGTAGAGAGGGAAAAGGTGGATTATATTTTAGTGTCCAGTCGTATAAAAGTAAAGTAAAATTGTGGGCAATATTAATGTTAAACCCCCTCTGGAATCCCAATAAGGATACCAATCCATACGAGTGACTTGCACCTATTTATATATGCGTTAGGCTGACAAGTATAACTCACTGAATTCATAAGAGTGAAATCAGTTAGGTATCAACACACACACTAATATTAATCCAATTGATCTAAACAGCATACCGCAATAAGAGTAAACTTCACATGAGTGCAATTACATGTGATCTTGCGACGGCGTCCTAATTAATTGGGAATTGATGATTATTGTTCATCTAATTAATCAGCCCGTTGTTCAGTCAAATCCCAATCCGGTGTAGACAGAGGTAATTAATGCATGAACAGTTCTTTCGTTCTTGATTTTTTATCTGGAGTCCAGAACAGATGGAGTATGGATTAGGCAGAGATTTATACCTAAGAGATAAACGATAGCTGGACGGGTCTTTAGAAATGGATCGGTTTATGCAAAGATCCGGATTACACAGAATCCGGTTTAGACAAAGTCCACTGTAGTTTTAAAACCCCCCAACAATTTATTAGGTCACTCGGCACCAGATAAAGATAGTATATTTTGTCAATATAAAATGAAAGAGAAAATTTTATTAAACTACCAGAACAATCTCCCTCTCTATATGTATATCTAATTATCAGGCTGACTATAACATTTCCAGTCACTTGTAGAAGTGTATGCTGAATAGTCATGGTTCACCAATGTATAAGTTGTCATCCCCAATCCCTACAATCCAGTTGTCCCTGCAATGCATGTGTTATGAACAGTTGACATATTTCAGTGACCTAGTTGGAACTCTCTTAGGTTTAATGCTGGTAATTTTCATGTATTTTTGCTCTTGGGCAATGGCACTGAGATTCAGACACTTGATTTTTAACAATAAGGAAAAAAAAAAATCAATTTTTAGAAAATCCAATATTTTTTATTTTTTTTGGTTTGTTTAACGACGCACTCAACACATGTTTAATTACGGTTATATCGGCGTCGGACATATGGTTATGTCGAGAAAAAAACCCAGTGGTCAGCTGACGGGCATCGATCCTAGACCGACCGCGCATCAGGCGGGCACTCTACCACTGGGCCACGCTGCCCGCTAAAAAAAAATCCAATATAGTCCACACAAAAAAAGAAGTAGCAAACAAGGAAAAACTCCACAGCATTCACCACCACAAGGGTTTGTTGATGGATGGATGGATGGATGGATGGATGGATGGATGGATGGATGGATGGATGGATGGATGGATGGATGGATGGATGGATATTAATAATGCTTCATTGCAAACATAAAACTAGTATATATATAACCAAAAACTAAAATTTAAACAACATAGGTCTATATCTAATGAACAAAGTCTTCTTTTCTTTCTTTTTTTAACACTTTCATTAAAACTCTAGTAGTTCTATGAATGTGGCTGTCAAAGTGACAAAAATGGCAGCTGAAAGTGCAAAACCAGAAGAAGAATACATTAATATATAAAATATAAATCAGTATGATATAATCCGTTTATATAATCAATGTGAAATAATGTTCAGTTGCTGTATTTGAAAACTTTGTTAGCTATTGATCCTATCATCTAAAGAAGCTCTGATATACCAAACTCCCATGGAACCAAGTAAAATGTTTGGCTTTAAGAGCTATCCAGTTTAAAGAGGTTGTAATCCGTATTGATATTTGTTTTAAAGGACCATGAAAAACATTTGATTTTGAGGGAATTCCACTTTTTCGGAGGATTCAATTAGAGGTATTTTACTGTATAAGCTACTTACTGAATTGTAAATTTTATAGGTGCAAAAATTCTTCAAATACTGATCTTTTAAGTATTATTAAACATTTTTTTCTTCCATGGTCTCTTCATCATTTAACATTTAAAGAGAAACTGTGCACTACAACAAAATAAGGAATTGAAAACATTCCGTTTTTTATAATATTGACTTTTTTCACCTGATCTTTTTTATGTTATCCCTGATTAATTTTGTTTATAGAAACACAGAAGTAAGTGCAGGGGGGTACTTTGGGGTCAAAACCACCAGAACTCCAAGCAAATTTCCTTTTTGCAATTATTTTTTTTTGTGGAAGCATGACCTAATCCCCCCCAATAACTCACAATTAAAGACCCAACCTACACAATTTCTTGCATATGTGCCTGTAAAAAATTTATTTGGAGAAAATTAAATGCAGTTTATGCTTTAATTAAGTTGTACTGGTTTTGTGAAACATAAATTCATGTTTTTACATTTAATTACTAATTAATTAATTAATTTATGCATGCATTTTTGACAGTCCCCAAATCATATAATAACAATCTAAATGTATGTGATATATTTAAGTACGATTTATGTCTATATGTAATATAATATTATATTATTTACAGTATAAATATACTGGGAAATAACTCTTAAACTGTATCTTCATTGTATGCCCATAGTGTCCCCAACCTTAACATGGTCAGACTGTGCTGGGGATAATAAATGTATAAACAAAATTGAAATCCATTTTTTTCTTAACCTAATTACTCATTTAGATGCATTTTGTGATAAAAAGGGAAAAAAGAAAGACATAATTCCTTTTACCAATTACATATTCAGTTCAGTTAAATTCTGTCTTAATCAACTATCCTATCAGAATAACAAAAATCTTAACTTAAAACACATTAGCATGGATCCCTGGTGATTTGTGACACTTACTAATTGTATTAGTATATTTTAAAACTGCTTTGTAATTTTATTATAATTTTTAGTTGAAGAAAGTTTTTAACTGTTACTTGAACCAATAATGCAGAAACATCTACATAACGATGCAATCCAAAGTATACACGTGCTTACAATTAGCCTATCCCCACTTAATGAATAAAAAAAATATAACTGTTGAGTCACATTATTTACTATTTTCAAGTATAGAAGCACAAAATGTCATGAGAACAAACTATATATAGCTCAAATTTGCATGTTTGAATTTGTCTCGAAGCAATCAATACAAAAAGGAACTGTTTTTACAATTAGTTTTATTGATTTAGCCATCAGCAGACAAGTGTATGGTGTTTAAAATATTGATTGCAAGATAAAGTGGGTCGAACTTTTGTTTTTTAAATAAAGTTTTGTTAAATGTAATACTGACTATATATAGTGTAGTAATAGTCATATTTGTAATGAAAAACTCAATACTGATCTACATCTTAGTTTACATTTTCAATTTTTAGCACCCTTATTTGCTTCAATAGAAACACTATTGACGTGTGACCTCACATTTTTACTGACGTCACTCATTAATAGGCAGGGTTTGCGATGACGCATAAATCACGCATCCTGACGCGTAATGTGCATCCACTGATTCGCTTTTTTTCAATGTGTGGGTCACAACTGACTCGCAGCTTTTTTTATCACTTTTGATAGGGCTAGTGAAAATTGTCAGCATTTTCAACAATTCTATGTTGTTGTTATAATTAACTTTATTTTAAAAAATTTAAAATACAATACAATTTTTTAAATATTTATTTTTAACTTCTAATTTGTGTTCCAAAAATCGCCTATTTCACTGACAGGAAATCTGAAGATAATCGAAACATCCGTTCCTCTAAATAAAAACACTGATCTTTTTTCAGTGTGCCGCTACTTAGCAAACAATGCACAGTTGACTGGTGTTGTTTCAGTGATTATTGACAACCCCAGTTACACATGTCCGGCAATCATTGAAGTATAAGCCACAGCGTTTGATCCCTGCGTTGCTTTGTAAAACAAAGTGACCAACAAAGTGTTTAAGTGAGCTGTGACATTAAAGAAGTCGGTGTTTTGATGTTTGTTGTCTGTGTTTGTTTTAAAAATCCGATTAGGTTCCAAGTATGATGGCGACTTTGAATTCTCTTTAATGCTAAACTCGGCAAATGAAATGTGACCTTGATTGTTTGTAATCGAGGAAAAGAGAAGAAATCCAAGTAAACTAAGTAATAGTATATTCTTCCGTTTGTAGTTTGTGCGGATGTTGCTCATAGGTTAATTGTTTAATTTTCACAGGCAGAAAGGCATTTTAGAAATGCAAAAAAAAAGGCTGAAATGAATAAATTAGGACCTAGGATAATAGTTCTTGCTTGTGCAAGTTGTAGTTTGCTGTCATAATTGTGTGGATTTTTGTTTTTTTTCACACTGGAATATTCCTCTTACAAATACAGATTAATAAATGTTTTGACTCCCAACTTACTCTTGTTGACTCCCACTTTTCAAATATGGGGGTCACACTGACTCCCACAAATATTGGACAATCTCAAACCCTGAATAGGTAATAATAAACATGCTCATACAGACAACACTTTGAACTATATTTTGGGAATGATCGCCATAAATTACAAATTGCAAATTACAAAAACTACAAATGTTTTATTTCACAAACAGATAAAGTAAGTTGACCTATTTTGATTCCTGTGTAAAGAAAATAATGTTTAAGGTAATATGTAACAAAGAATTGGATATTCTTAAAATGTCTTAGCTACTTGTCTGTCTGCACTGTAACACTGGAAACATAAATAAATTGTAAGTAGCATACTACTTTAAACAGGAGGAAAATCCCAAATAACACAACTTAATAGAGACCATGACTCAACAGGGTACGAGTATAACGGGATATGACATTAATTTGGAAATTAATCAGGTGGCCTCTAAAACCAAAATCCATACTATTTATCTGTCTTCTTCTTTATTCAAATTTGTGAAAATTTTCTTATACAGATATTCCGATCTGAGTGATGAATTGGGCAGTTGTTTGCTTGTCCTCCCTGCATCCACAGAGTTTCTGATGTAGATCTGTTCCATCCGGCCAGATGTGGGTCCTCTCTGAGTTGTGTAGTGGACATTTTTAAAACTGACTACAAACACTAAGCTATCGGATTGTGTCCTTACTCAGAGATTGTTCTTAAATATCAAATGGTCTGCCTTGATGTCCTATAGATTTCCAAGGTCAAGACATTATTGATTAAATGAGCTTGATGGATTGAACCAGAAGCATAGTTCTATTTGAAAATGACCATCTAATCCAAGTGATTAGAAAAATCCATATAACATTATCAGCTTCTGAGTTCCCAAAATGTATGCTAGGTCCAAGCCTTTCGTCCACTCAATAGCCATCTGTCAACTAATATACATCATCATTTTACACATGAATATTAATGAAGAAATAAATACATGTGTATAATCAAATGAAGTTTCTAACATGATGTTAAGTGAGTCAAGCTAGCAGTGCACTGACAGTGATTCATCAATGACGATGATGTCCAGACACAAACAAGTTTTTAAAAATACATATTTAAAAAGTTGCAAACCAGGAATTTTTAAAAAAGACTGTATAATTATTTATGAAATCATAGAAAAAAGGCCAATAGTAAATAACACAAAGTATATTTGGATTAAATGAAAAGAAGAAAGGAATGTTAACTGGACAGATGATATTGATTATTGATTATAACTGATTATCAATGACAGTCAACAGAACATGTCATCCAATACTGTTGAAACCTACAGTAGCCGTGACACTATCTCGAATGAATGAATAAATGTTTAATGACACTCCAGCACAAAAACACACATCGACTATTTGTTGTCACAAATGGTAAGTATATGAAAATACTATTTATATATATTATTTATGTAAAACCAGTGTAAGGAGCTGTGGGGGAAATACAATACAATATAATACATAAAATCAAGGTGAGTATATTTTAAAACTTTGTATAGAAGTCAAAGTGTTTAAAAACTTTACAATTAATTCTGAATGGAATTTAAAAGATTCCCAATAATTTTTGTTGCCAAATGTATCATTTCACATCGGCTTGAGATGATGACTGTCCACCACAATGTGGCACACACTCAGTGTACACTGACAATGTTCACACTGAGGAGGAGGGTCCTTCTTTAACATAAATAAATGGCGTCAAATACATATGGCTGATACGGACATAGCACAAGACTATTTCATTCTTCTTGAACCTCCTGTAGGATGACTGCCATTCTTCCAGGACTGGCTTGATTAATGAAGCTTGTTCGCAACCACACCATCCCAATCATCTTGCCAATTCGAAAAGACATATTGGTTAATATGAAATTTAAAATCACTGTAGAAGACACCAACATCGACATGGGGCAAGTTCAAAGCAGACTTATGCCCTAATGCCAACATGGCTGGATACCTAACAAAATATAACATCTTCACTGATAAAATGACACACTTTTGTATCACAATCCCCATGAACGGTTGCTCCAATTTCATGTACTGTAAAGCTTGAAGACATGAAAGTGAGTCTGTCAAAATAATGTATTTGGATGCACATGAATCCTTAAACTGTTCCATGGCTTTAATGTTTACCCAAACTTCAGCAGTAAAGATTGATACTGAATCAGGCAATCTCATGGAAATTATTGTGTCTGATGGAAAAACTGTAGCAGAAGCCACAGAATTCCCATCCTGTAATCCATCTGTGTAAACAGAGATGTATTTACAATAGCTCTCTTGAATTTCCATGAAATGTTGTTTATAAATAACTTCATCTGTGCGATCTTTCTTTAAATGCACAAGATCGAATACAATTTTCAGTGGTTTGATACACCAGGGTGGCAAAATAAAATATGAAGGCATTTCCAAAATGTTGGATAAATCATTGTTGGAAACTGATAAAAACTGCTTAATGCTAAGACCAAATGTCTAAATGGCATTCGGCTTTGCATCAAATAACTTCATATATTTGTAATCAAACACAGTATTATGTGCAGGATGTTTTGGCATTGCTCTGATCTTTGTAGCATACTGCAGAGAAAGCTTTGCACGTCTAGTACCCAAACTAGATTCATGTTAATCCACGTACAAGCTCTCTATAGAAGATGTTTTGAAAGCACAAAGACCTAACCTATGTCCCTGATTGTGTATAGGATCTATCATTTGCAAGTAAGACATACTGTTCCATACACAATGCACCCATAATCAAGTTTAGACCTAACTAAAGATCTCTATAAAGTCAGAGCATAACCTTTCAGTCTGCTCCCCATTCAATCTTTAAGATATTGAAGGCCTTTAAGCCCGTCTTTTTAACATACTGTAAATGAAGAACAAAAGTAAAAAATAACAAGAAATTTGGTTTCCTCCACAACTGGAACTGGATTTTTGTGCAGAAACAGATGAGGATCTCTTTTCTGCCAGATATGCATACAGATGTTTTTTGACTTTGAAATCCACTGTCAGTTGCCCATTGTTGATGTTTATTCAAACAAAGCTGCAAATGATGTTCAGTGATAGTCATACTGGACAGCCTGTAGCAAATCTGAAAATCATTGACATATCAATACCAGGTTTTAAACACTTGGTGATGCTGTTAATTCTCACAGAAAATAAAGTTACTGACAAGATGCTACCTTGAGGAACACCCATTTCTTGGTAGTGCGATTCGGATAATGTAGATCCCACTTGTACCTTGAAAGACCCAAGTTTTAAGAAATTTGAGATAAAGTCAAGCATATAGCCTCTTAGGCCCATGCTATGAAGGTCTTTCAAAATCCCATACTTCCATGCCATATCATAAACTTTGTTGAGGTTAAAAAATACCAATACCAAATGCTGGTTATGGATAAAAGCATCCCTACAAAATGATCGACCATGCTACGTCTAGACCTGAACCAATATTGCAAGTTAGTAAGCAATTTGTAGGACTCAAGATACCAGACAAGTCTACAGTTAATAATGTTTTCCATGGTTTTACAAATGCAACTCATCAAAGCAATAGGGCAATAACTAACAGGATTTGTTGGATCCTTTTCAGGCTTAGGAATGACAATGGCTTTTCTCCAATCTGAAGGAAAGTCACAAGAAATCCAAATTTTGTTAAAGATATTTAAAAGAACCATTAAAGATGATTTAGGTAAGCGTTTTAGAAGTTGATAATGTATAATGTAACTCATCCAAAGAGAAGGGCCTGTTGTATACTTCAGCATTTTGAGATGAAACTTTAATAGGTTGCTTTTCAGCTTTATTTCTGACAGAAGTAAAAGCATCTGTATCAACAGAAGAGGAGTAATGAGAGAAATTGTCTGTCAATGCATTAGCAATGTCACAATGAGACATCACATCCGTGTCGTTGACAGATAAATGGTGAACTGTATTATTGGATTCTTTTTCCCTTGATTTAATGTATCCTATTCCAGACAGATTTCACAGATGTTTGAGAACTCAACTTAGAGACATAATTTCTCCAAGATAATTTCTTACTCAGTTTGATAGCTTTACGAGTCTTTGCCCAAGCAATGCAATAAGCATTCAGGTTATCTGTGGTAGATTCTCATTTGAACCTCTCGAGGATTCTGTTTTGCATCTTTGCAAGTTTCATTGAACCATGGTTTATTGGAATGCTTTGGTACTGCCAAAGGGTTAGGAATAGTTTTCTCTTCAATATCTTTCAAGATGGATGTGAACAAAGGCATGGGATTATCAGCATCAGTCATGTCATCTTGTTGCAGTCGAGTGCTACATAGATGCCAAAATGTATCCCATTTTGAACCCATTCAAGTGATAGAGTTGCATCATTCTCCATAATAAACAAACATTCCAGGAAAAAAGAAAACAAAGTGACGGACTACAAAGGGTAAAATAAATGGATGTGAAAGAACTGCTTCAGGATGAAAGTATGCATGACTATTATCATTAAATAATATGAAGTAATTTTTGAGAATTAAATCTTCAAGTTGTTTACTTCTATTATTTATGTCATTGCATAAAGTGTGGTGAGCATTAAAATGTCCCATGATAAAAAAGGGAGAAGAACTTGAAAGTACCTTGGGTAAATATTATAATTGCTTCGAATGGGTAAATAAAGTGAACCTTTACAGCCACAGCTTGCAAATGTGTCTTTAATGCAACTTTATTCATTTACTATAATGGAAATGCCCACAGACACTCTATTTTCAGTTTCTTGACATTTATAGTAGAGATTAAATCCTCTGATGTTAATACTGTCAGTATCGTTCAGGAAGATTATATTTTTGAATTAGAAGATTTAATCCACTGGATAACTTTATTTTCCATTGAGAGGAAGTATGGGTTTTGTCTTTGGCTTTGCTGGTGGTCTTTGTGATCGGTAATGATCTGGATGAAACCTCCATATCATCATTACTGATATCGGCCAAAGTTTTGTACATATTGCTGATCGGGATCCTATGTAGTTAAATTTGTTCAGCTGACCTGAAAGTACCAGTACTGCTTTTGATTTCTTTGTGTCACTGCCTGTCTTAGGCAGACTAGTGCTCAACCTATTTGGTGGATTGTTAACATCATACTTTTTGAGATGCCTTTTTTAGCCTTCTCAGTGTCTTGTATTTGGCCTCATCACATTGCCAGGTTAGGTCTGTGTTGACTGCAACACTTGTAGTGGTGACTTTGGCAGCAGCTAAAGCTGCATATGACTTATCCACCACTCTTGGTGCTGCTGTCTCCACCAACTTCCTGGCATCCACAATGGATAGCTTGTTGAACACTTTTTTCTAACTTTTACCATGGAAACTCTTGCAAGTATGCACAATGGTTGCCCTTGCATTTGAGACAAAGAACTTTGTATATGTCTTGGTGTTATGGTAAAAAAGACCATAATGAGTTTTCCTCGACATGTATTCTGACCAAATCCAAACCGCTGGCATTTGAAGCAACCTAAGGGGTTTAGAATAAAGGGCTCAACAGGAATATTATGGTGAAATATTGGGGAAGGGACTGGAAATTAAAAGTGAGGATACAAATATAATTTTGGCAACAAGTCATTGTTTCAACGAACCTTTATCCTCCTCACAGCAGTAACTGCTTGTAAATTTAAATTTTAGCAGATTTCTTCCTCGCTAATACCTTCCAAATCTCTGTATATGATAACTCCCTTTGATGAATGAAGAGAGGTATGCGCAGCTACCTTAATTTGCAGTTGCAAAAAAACTGCTGACTTGAAGGCCATTCTTAATTTTCTTGACAGATTTTGGCTAACCAGCCAAGCCAACAATTGCCATTTGAATGGCCTTCCTGACCACCAGTTTATTTGAATTCCAGGCCAAAGTGATGTATTGTCAGAGGTCATACCAGCAGGTATGCCTCAACTCAACTATCAGGATCCCATCATTATATATACATGTATATATATATACAGTCAAACTTCGTTATCTTGATGTTGAAGGGACTGAACCAACAAGCTCGAGATATCAGTAGTTCGAGATAAACAAAATACAAAATGTAGTTGTTGAAGCAAATTATGCCAAACATAAATGTATTTGTGTATAAACTTAACAATACATGATGTCGTCAGAATTTAACCATTTTAAAATTAAAAAAATTGTGTACGAATTTCTAAAGGGGGAATAGTGTACCAAATATAGGCCTAGTGCTACCAATATACAAACATCAAACGATGCGATCAATCACTTTGCCAAACTTATATAATAATTATAGAACTACTTGTAGCTAGCCCTGCTCAATATCCTGTCAAATAATGTCAATTCGGAACATAAATCCGGACTTTACGGGAAATCATTATCACGGATATTACCAAGTTGTGTTGGACAAAAGTCATAACGTTGTTTGTTTACGCTAAAAAAAGAACCCAGCTAAAATATTAAATCAAATAAAAATAAAACAATATTTTTTAAAACATTTATTTCAGCACAACAACTTGATTTTATCAAGAATACAAGTAAAACACAAACATACACTGAGCACACGTGATTTGTTTACCTCTATTCATAGACCGGGAGCCAAGTGACATTTAATTGTTGCGAGAGTTCCAAAAGGTTTGAGGTGGTTG
>JAECMU010211533.1:0-11087 GCA_016106625.1 Dracogyra subfuscus | reverse complement strand
TGCTGTATTGATCCCACATTCATAGCAAATAGGACCTTAAAACAAAGAACACACATTCAATAACCAGTATTATGTAGCACTTGAATTTCAGGTAACACCCAAGTTAATTCTTCTTGTAATTTATATGAACATTACAGGGAACAAAATCTCAGGTAACCAGAAGTTACTTTATTTGATTTGTACCTAGGTAACCGACTGTTTGATTATGTGAATTATATTTATGTAACTAGCAAGTTACAATTTGATTACTGTGCTGTACATCAAGTGTTCAAAACATTAGCCTAGAATACATACATACTTGGAATCCTAAACTGTTTGACTTTTAATTTAGAACATAACAATTACCCATGTAATTCATCGGTAGTGCACGTAAATCTGAATAACCAACAAACAGAATGAAGGTTCGCACAAATTATTGTGCCCCAATTTTAGTTGAAAAAAGTAATAAACACAATATAGTTCATAGGCCCACAAAATGTGTCCTGAAAAGCAAAATACCAGCTACGCAAATGTAAAAGAAAACACTGTACCGCCTTTGGCAAATCTGTCTTTCTTTTGAATATTTTTCCTTGTCACACGTGTGAAGCCAGATGGAACAATTCGACTAAGCTCCCTAAGGAAAACAAAAACACATAACATTTATCTGTTTAAAAAGAATCAACCGTTGTGATGATTTCTAATGAATCAGGGAACATTCTGTTCTCAAAATGTCAATTGGCAACTATCAATATCAATCATTGGTTACAATATTTGGACTGAATCAAATGATCAACATTCGTTGACATTTCAGTTAGAATTATGTGAACGTAAGAAAAAATACAATGTTTAATTTAACAATGCCACTAGAGCACATTGATTTTTTATATGAACGTAAGAAGGATTTAATTATTATGGTTGTGCACTTTCATTTGTATTCACAGGGATAGAGATGGGTGGTATACAGTATATACTGTTTGATATTGATATCATATCAACACCGATTTACCATACTAAGCTAATATCAAAATAACAAAATTTCAGTATTAATTTATTTTTTTCTGTCCATTTAGTAAAGCACTAACCAGGGCTAGCTCTGCCACTCACCAATTACAATAGGCAAATTATATTTTAATTTGGTGAAAAAAAGTTCATGCAATAATTGACATCTGCTTGAAAATAACTGAAGTTTTGCATTTTTTTGGACATAATTTGGCGAAATGTTTTGGCCACCCAGAGCTAGCCCTGTTAACACAAAATGGCTGAGTAGAAGAGCAGATGGACATCATTCTTTCTCAGAATTGACAGAAAACATGTACATGCACTTTGTCAACAAAAAATATATGAAATTAGGGGGTGAGCCTTAACTCAGACATACATATAAAGCAGAGTATACCCAAAATACTGCTCAATATTGGTATGAGTATTGTGTCGATACTGAATACTGTATCGATACTGAGGTAAATCACCCCAAAGATACCAATACTAACATTTCAATACCCCCCAGCTCTACCATAACATACATATTAGCAACAGTTGCTGTCGATTTGAAAATTGGTTATCAAAACTTATTCAACATTTCACAATTCTGTAATGATATCTGAAACAAAACATTCCTGTTGTTGAATCACCTCATAAAATATAAATTTTAAAAATGTTAATCTTCAATTTATATATCTGGCCTATTCAATCTGTGCAAACATTATTATCCATTAGGTGGATTATTGGATTAGAAGAATTACTAAGCCACACTGGTTGATATACAATCAAGTACAAAACTTGTATTATATTTATAGGCCCTCTTCCTTAAAATAACACAAGTGATTGACATGTATGAGTCATGGAGCACTGGTCAGAACTGGAAAAATGCTCCCATTACAACTTCAGCGGAGACACAAAAGTTTGCATACGGCCAAACAGTTGTGGGTTGGCCACCAATAATTTATTGTCACATGAAATCTGCCACAAACGAAAACATAATACTACTTACTGGGTCAACAATTGCTTCTGGTTGAACATCATTAGGCCAATAAGATAATAATTTGGACTTAAAATCTTTGCTGGCACTTGCCCAGGCATCAATGTGAAATCCATCTACAACAAGAAACATCAAGACATTGTGAATTTATAATTATTACAAATACTAACTTGAAAGTGTAATGTCCCACTAGAATCCAAAAGTCAATGGCACTCGCCAAATTTAACCATTTGTGAATTCTGAAAATAGTTGGCAAATTTGATTTTAGTTTGGTGAAATAATTTCATGCAATAACTTCACATTTTTGAGAAAATAAGAATTTCTGGAAATTTTTAAGTTTAAAAGACAATTTGGCGAATTGTTTTCCTAACCCAGAGCTAGCCCTGAATGGAATGTTAACACTGTCATTTATTTACAAAACTGAATAGATGTATTTGTTACAGCATATACATGTTACATATATATATGTCAACAACAAAAGAAGCAAAGTACTAAGTATAGTCATAAATGATTAAAATGACACATTTTAATTTGGAACTCTACTTTGTTTGGAAAAAATAATTTGTTTCTTATTATTATGCATAGTATTCTTCAAAAATAAAACAAGAACCAAAGATAATGGATGACATTCATGTGAATTTTTTTTATTAAAAGCAGTTCTGCTGAAGAAGAATGATTATGATTCTAATACTGTAATGGCATTTTGATGCAAGTTTTTTTATGGTAAATTGTAAGCACATGTAATTATGTTACTTAAGGAATGTCTTTAATTTCTATTACATTCCTCAGAGTATGTTTCACACATACGTTTGCAGATGATATTTTTGTTTGTTCATACCCAGATGCGAATCAACATTTGAGATAATATACATAATACATAAACTTACTAACCAAATGAATATTCATGATCAAACACAAACCTGGCAGAAAGAACATATTATTTTCTGTTCTCCTTCCTTTGCCATTTTGTTGCAGCAAGTTTCGCAAAATGTATGACCACATTTTAATACCAATGGGGTATGACTGTATCTACCCGAGTCTGCAATGAAAAATAACAATGTTAAAACAACTGGCTGATAAAGTTCAAAAGGATTAATTTAATTAAATGGGCTAATGTTTTACAAGTGACGTGTGTCACGTAACTTCACTAAAAGTGACACAATGAACACTGTAGACAACAAAACTTAGATCTCACAAGTCTTTTAATTTCACGGAAACAATTGTCTTTAGTACCGTGTTAGTAGCATGTTGATAAAATAACAGAACCAAAATTTTGTTTCCCATGATTATTATATCGAGTATGACTATATTCAACAGAACCTAAAAACAGAAACAAGAGAGTTCCCAATGGAATTTTAAATCCTATGGTATGGTCTTATTCACACATAATGGCATAGCGTAGGTTGTCAGCATCCAGGGAAAGGCAAGTATTGCACCTCCTAACCAACGGACCATTAGCACTCCCCAAGTCTGTTCCACCAGTCAAGAATTTTACACCCAAGGCAACTACCCTAACCCTATATATAATCACTTGCATTGATAAATTGATGGTTTGTTATCATTCAGTATCTTACTACAGCTTTAAAATAGTTTTGATTTACAAAATCATTTTAATTGTAACTTACTTCCTAAAAATACTTTGTTTCAAGTAAATGTGGGATTTTTTTTACCAGCATACATTTTGCATTGCATTCCACTTATGATTTATTTATGCAATTTTGACAAACCTCAAATCAAACAATAACAAACTAAATATGTTTATATAGTTAAGTATGCTTTATGACTATTTGTAATCTAATATTATATCATTTACAACCTAATTGTATATTAACATGTATTTTCATTGTACGGCAGGAAGTCAAGACTCCCCAATGGTGACATGGTCAGACTTTGCTTGGAATAATAAGCTTTGTTTGTACGGCAGGAAGTCAAGACTCCCCAATGGTGACATGGTCAGACTTAATAAAACTTTGTTTGTATGACAGGAAGTCAGACTCCCCAATGGTGACATGGTCAGACTTTTCTTGGGATAATAAAACTTTGTTTGTACAGCAGGAAGTCAAAGACTCCCCAATGGTGACATGGTCAGACTTAATAAAACTTTGTTTGTACGGCAGGAAGTCAAGACTCCCCAATGGTGACATGGTCAGACTTAATAAAACTTTGTTTGTATGACAGGAAGTCAAAGACTCCCCAATGGTGACATGGTCAGACTTTTCTTGGGATAATAAAACTTTGTTTGTACGGCAGGAAGTCAAGATTCCCCAATGGTGCCATGGTCAGACTTTGCTTGGGATAATAAAACTTTGTTTGTACAGCAGGAAGTCAAGACTCCCCAATGGTGCCATGGTCAGACTTTGCTTGGGATAATAAAACTTTGTTTGTACAGCAGGAAGTCAAGACTCCCCAATGGTGACATGGTCAGACTTTGCTTGGGATAATAAAACTTTGTTTGTACAGCAGGAAGTCAAGACTCCCCAATGGTGCCATGGTCAGACTTTGCTTGGGATAAATAAATGCAGGGCTCAAACTTAAGAATTGGTCTCCCACTGCAATTTTAAAGATAATTGCCATGGGTACAAGGGCCCAACGACAGCCATGTTGAGGCTGCATATGGCAATTTTGTTTTCAAGTAACTTTTACAGCAAATAAACATAGGTGAAAGGTTATTTTTCTTAATGTAGACATATTTCAAATTTCCAACTGTTAAATAATGCAGGGCTTCTAAAACAATTCTAAAATTCACCAGCCATGGGATCAGTGATTTTAAAAATGTACTAGCCATAATTAAAAATTTACTAGCCCTACTTTATTTTAATTAGTACAATTGTACTAAATAATGGTAATAATCGGATATAACACCTACAAGGGGGAGATAGAGCTCAAAAACACAAACATTGGGAGGTGGGATGGGGGCAGCATATTCATATTTACAAAACAGACATAACTGCAACATTTTACCAAACATAATTCACTAGCCGTCAGGCATGGCAATAGTAATTATTTACTAGCCTAACATTGAATAGCACTAGCCATGGGAGTGGGGCTACCATAATCTAGAAGCCCTGAATAATGGTAGATAATGTACACCAGGTGTACACGCATATTGCCATTGTTGATGAGCTATACCGACGACATGACAATAGTGCCATCGGTAATGCGCTCTACCTACAGCAAAGACAAATCAACAGATACTGAACACAACATTAACAATGATTTGGACACAAAGTCTACAACTTCTGACAAGGATTATAAAAGGAGAGGCAAAAACACTTTGATAATAGGACTCTTACCAAGGTCAGACATGTGTGCATGATGCAAATATTGTACTAGAAAATCTGTGCAACTTTTTGTGTATAATGTTCATCCCTCAGTTTGTAACTATTGCAGAGTGAGTACAGCATGTACTTTGTAACAATGTAAGAGATGGAATACATCTGAATAGAAAGGGCACATTGAGGTATCTAAAGAACATCAATAATATTATTGGAATTGTGAAAACTGCTACTGCAACTAAAACCTACATGAACTGTGGGGAACATAATCATGACACTGGATGATGTTATTATTGTGGTTTGTTTGGACTTAAAGGAAAAAATTTCTGACACTTCTGAAAATTTGGTAAGGAAGAGCAAGCCAAAAACAAATCTGTCACAAACAGATCTAATACCCCAGTGAACTGTTCTTTCTGTAATCTGTTTAGACGTGCATGTATTGCTAATCCAAACCATGTTTTGGGACAAGTTTCAGGTCAGAAGGATAAAATATCATCGGACTCAACAAGTGATTTTAATTTGATTAGTGCAAAGTGTGTGGTGGGTAAATTATCTAGTGTGGTTAATGAAGACAGTGCTCTTCATTTATCATTAAAAAAAAGATTTGGCACACTGAGTTCTCCGTGTCAAGAATGTGATAATTTTACCTCTATTTGTAATTCACCTGATTTGCCAGTAACATTGGAAGAAAACAGCTGTTGTTTTTTAACTCCAATTAATGCCAGTTGTGTAATTAAGAGATTAGTAGAGGTAACTACCAGATTACATACCTCGCCCCTGTCTTCTGTTTATACTACATGTGTATTAGTGATCCTGCTGATACAATCAGTGACACTTCACGCCCTGGGTGTTTTGTAACTTCCTCTATGGACTGTGTAAATAACATTTTCTGTGAAAGGGATCAAACCCTTCCTGAGTCTCACCATGACTTTAGTGTCAGTCATGTATTAGCATGTGTGTGTACATATTTATTGTTACTTATCACTTGTACATATGTTCTTTGTAATGAAACTCCCAATGTTCTATCCAGTGATCCTATCAATGTATTCAATTTTCCTTCCAAAGGTCTAAAAATATACTCTCATAATGTAAATAGATTACA
Organism: Dracogyra subfuscus; assembly: GCA_016106625.1. NCBI lineage: Eukaryota > Metazoa > Mollusca > Gastropoda > Neomphalida > Peltospiridae > Dracogyra > Dracogyra subfuscus. The sequence continues at coordinate 4,756 of JAECMU010211533.1, read as the reverse complement.
ACACAAGTTAGATGAAGGTTTAACGATCTTCATACTACAAATCCCCCAAATATTCTTGGATGTTGTGAAACATTTTTCACAAATGTAATTACAAATGACCACATTTCAATACCTGGGTATACATTGATAAGAAAAGATAGGACCTGTAACTTAAGTGGGGGTTGAGCAAGTAGTAGTAGTGAGTAGTGATCTTTTAACTTTTGAAAGAAAAACTGAATTTGAAGCAAGTAATATTAAAACATTATGGCTTGAGATCAAACCTACTTATACAAAATATTTTTACTCTTGTTTTAGCTACAGCCGTCCAAAAACTCCCATTGCTTGGATTGATAAGCTTGAAGAAGAAATTAAGTTAGCAATGCATTTTAATTCTGATATAATCCTCATTGGTGATTTTAACATTGATCTCCTGTTAGCAAATAACACACCCCAAAAATGGTTAAACATGTTAGAAATATACAATTTACAACAGATAATTACTGACCCAACACGGATAACACAAAATTCTAAAACTCTGATTGATCACATATATGTAACCAATCGTAGCAAAATACAGGAATCTCATGTTGTTCAATACTCATTTAGCAACCATTATCCCGTTTGCCTTGCAAGAAATGGCAACTTTAATATAAAACAAAATGCACACAATACTATTACCTACAGAAATTGTAAACATTTAAATGAGGAGTTTGTTAATGATTTATTAGATGCCCCATTTTATTCTGTGGAATTTGAGGATGATCTAAGATACTTGCTTAAACTTATGGTACAACATTTTCAACAATGTATTAGACAAGCATGCCCCCTTAGTTACAAAAAGAGTCAAGAGAAAAGAGCAGCCAGGTTGGTATTGTTGTGAAATAACAGAAGCCAGACAGTTATGAGACAGATATCACAAGCTAGGTATGTGGGATGAATATAAGTTGTGGAGGAACAAAACTAAACAAATTACAGACAAAGCCAAACAAAATTATTATTCTGCTGTTGTGAATGACTCTAGGGATCCAAAATCATTATGGAAATGTATCCATGAGCTAAATCCTTCACATGTATTAAGTCCAGCAGAGCTGAAATTTGACACTTAAGAATAAGACAGACATAGCAAACAAATTTAATGACTTCTTTACTTCTTGTATTAAAAGTTTTAGAAATAATTCTGGATATGACATGCCAAATCTCGAGAAAGTGGAATGTTTTGTAAAGGAGAGACTCCCTAGTGAGGAAATGTTTAAGATAGCTCCTGTACAAATAAATGAGCTTTATAATGAGCTTAAGAACTTAAATGTCAATAAATCATCTGGAGATGACAATTTAGGCCCATGAATACTTAAGTTAGGTGCCTTGGCAATTGCTTCTTCGTTAACATTTATTTTTAACAAAATAATAGACAGAAGTATTTATCCACAATGTTTTAAAAATGCTAAAGTTACCCCAATTTTGAAGTCTGGTGACAAAACTGAAGCTACAAATTATAGGCCAATATCTGTATTGCCAACGCTGTCCAAAGTCATAGAAAAACATATCTCCAAGCAATTTTATGATTACTTAAACAAAATTTGACCTTTTACACTCATCTCAATCAGGTTTTAGACCAAAACACTCATGCCAAACAGCACTTACTGATATAACTGATAAATGGTTACATGAAATGAATGAAGAAAATCTAAATGGAGTCATATTCCTTGATTTCAAAAAAGCTTTTGATGTTGTGGACCATTCAATTCTGATTCAAAAGTTAAACAATTATGGCTGTAAGGGAATTCTCTTAACTTGTTCCAATCATATTTAAGTAACAGGACACAGCAAGTCACTATAGGAATGGCAACATCAGAACCTAAATCCATTATTTATGGTGTTCCACAGGGTTCCATACTAGGCCCTCTTCTCTTTATACTGTACATAAATGATTGTCCACTATACATTGAAAATTGTACGACAAGTATGTATGCAGATGATTCAACAATGTTCATGTCAGGGAAAACAGTTACTCAAATTCAAGATAAACTACAGCAAGATCTGAATAGTGTAGAAAAATGGTGTTCCTATAATAAAATGTTCATAAACACAAAAAAGACCAAATATATGACTACAATCCAAAATGATATTTCTCTGCAACACACTGATTGTGAAAAACTTTTAGGTATTAAAATTGATAATAATTTAAAATGGACAAATCAGGTTAAACGTGTGTTCCTTGATCTCTAAACGTCTGTATCTTCTATCGAAAATTATTAGGTATTTAAATTTAGATGCAAGAAAACGTTTTTACAATGGGTATATTTTTACCACTCATTGATTACTGCTGTGTAATTTGGGGAAACTGTAATCAGGATGGTTTAGAACGTTTACTAAAACTGCAAAAGAGAGCTGTAAGGATGATATTAGATGTAGATCCTATTAATCCATCTGCCCCACTATTTAAACAGTTAAAATGGATGACAATGGAAACACGAATCCACTATCACAAATGTATACAAATTTATAAATGTCTATATAATGAAGCCCCAAACTATCTTTCAAACTTATTAATATATGTTGGAGAAAACAATCCCTACAACCTTCAAAATGTAGAGGATAGAAATCTATTAATTCCAAAACCTAAAATGTCTTTATTTAAACATGCTTTCAGTTACTCTGGACCAGTACTTTGGAATCAATTACCTAAAACTATCCGATCATCGACAAATACTGCTGTTTTTAAATATAGACTCAAGAAATATTTTCTAAAATAATATCATTTGTACATTTGTTTATTGCCATATACCGGTATGTATTTTCTATTTTTCATAAATGTATGTATTGTAATTCAGTATTTTTTGTACCTGAGGACCTCAGGGAAGATTAGCTTTTGCTAACTGTGTTACCCTCACTAAATAAAGAAATTATTATTATTATAAACTATTGATTAATTAGACTTTCCCATCTAAATTCACAGAACTGACCAACTGTTAATGCAACTAGAAAAATATTTAGCTAAATAGTTCATTATATTATCACATCATTTAGGTTGTTTTACAGGGGCAGGACATAGCCCAGTGGTACAGCACTCGCTTGATCATTGTCGGTCTGGGATTGATCCCCATCAGTGGGCCCATCTTGGCAATTTCTCATTCCAGCCAGTGCACCACGACTGGTATATCAAAGGCCATGGTATGTACCACCCTGTCTGTGGGATGGTGCAAATAAAAGAACCCTTGCTGCTAATAGAAAAGAGTAGCCCATGAAGTGGCTACAGCGGGTTTCCTCTCTCAATATCTTTGTGGTCCTTAACCATATGTCTGACTCCACATAACTGTAAATAAAATGTGTTCGAGTGCATTGTTAAATCAGGGCATAAAATTTGGCACGAACGATTTTGTCGTTCGTCTGTCGGTTATGCAAAACCAATATCGGCACGAACGACAGATCGTTCGTGCAGAAACTGTAATCGTTCGTCAGAAAATCCAAAAAGGCGTATTTAGGCTAATATCACTATTTTGGGATGAAAAACAAAAATAAAAGAAAGGGCCTAGCATTGCAGGTGTCAGAAAGATAGATTGTAATAATCATTATAATGTATTTGTTTGAAATAGACATTGCGGTCAATTACAAAGTTGGCACTGTCTTTTGAAGTCTCTAAAACATTTAGTAACATTGTTGCACATTCCCTTTGATAATTTCGCTACGTGCGGAAAATCATACGCGTTTTGGAAATTAAAGCGGTTTATGGGTATTTAATAAACGCAACATCATCGTAGCTGGACATTTACTGATTGAGTTCTAAAATGTCAGGACCTAACGCGAAAAAAACACAAAAAGGATACAGTTATTGTACAGATAAGCCCTCTTAAGGTTGATTCATACTTCTCTGTCGACACTGGTTGGCGGGTACTTGGAACACTGGGTTCATACCCCAACCGTTTTTCTCAAGCTCTCCGTCAAACATCTCAAGCTCTCCGTTAAACAGGCGAATGCATTCCGAAATTTGCGAGCTTGGGGAAAGCGGTTGGAGTGTAAACACAATCACAACGGAGTGTTCCGAGTACCCGCCGATCAGTGTCGGCGAAGAAGTATGAATCAACCTTTAGTTTCAACTACGAATGTGCCATACTGCGCAGGTCGCAGGTCATGGAATATATCTAGTGATAGTTTTGCATTGGATGTCAATGAGAGGTAGGCTCTTAACGACTTGTGTTCTATTTACTGATCTTGAATGAAAAGTGCACCAATTGCCCTACTGCCGTCAGTTCTCGATGAAATAAATACTGCAGCTGCAATCTATCGTTTTTCTCAATTAAGTGAAGTAATTTGATTTGTGTCGTGACCCCGTGACATTACCCATAAAGCACTTGCTAAGCTGAAACTTGTGGGTTATATCATGACCTAGATTCCTGTTATAGGAAGTACTAGTAATTGCCTCTGGGACATTTCGAAATCACAGTGAAATGCATAATATTTCAATTTTGGTCTATGCATTTTTATTTCGGCCTTCTTTTCGACACCTTTGTAGTTACTTAGAAATAATTATATTCATTAATTCTGAAACTACATGCATTGCAATGAAAACAATCACAACCCTTGCTAAATCAGTTTATTAGAATATGACAATTGACATGCACAACCAAGAAAATAGTATGTTTAATAAGGGACTTTAAAATTCCGAAGTGGAAAATAGAACATAATAAAGCGTGAGCTGCAGCATCGAGTGGATATATGGAGAATTCGCTGAACTTCGGTTCTTTCCGTTCACACTGGGAAGCTTAATGTTTCCGGGGGA
>JAECMU010211527.1:0-14849 GCA_016106625.1 Dracogyra subfuscus | reverse complement strand
GCCTTTGTTTGAGGATCGGTAATGTATAATAAAAGAGAAAACACCTCAAGTTTTCTCCAGTTTCTCAGCAATCTGAGATATGTCCTCAGACAATCGTATCATGTGTTGCTGAAAACTGAATTTGAACTTGTGTTTGTCTGCGTGTCAGCAGTGTCTGAGTGGTGTTCACACAATGGTTTTTAACATGGCTTTTTTACCACATTTTGTGATGAAACTCTTCATATATTATACATGAATATATGTTGATTATAATATCTAGAATACATTTTTAATATGAGATGGTAATATATTGTGAGAATGATTTTTATTTTAATTCCAGCAAACATTCTGAACAAGCTCAGTGTCATAAAGTCTTTCAAGCCAGAAAAATTAAAACAGTAAGTTCTTAGTTGTGATTGAATGTTATAGTTAATAACAAACTGTATCTCGAAACTACCTGTAAATATGATTAAACCTTTGACATATTTACAGTTTAAACCACTTGACAAAAGCAAATTTATTTTAGTATCTTCATGTCACTTAATCAAGCTTTGTCTAGTTATTTCTAATATATTCTGCATTGTCGTACAGAAAATGAATTTAAAAATAAGCAAATTTTATTATGTATATAGATGTTCAATACTGTTCTGAGTACATAGTTAATACATTATATCCAAATACAGTCATTAAAATGAATTAATTGAACTATCCATCTATGTCAATTTTCCATTGTTGCCTAAGTTTAACAGTTATTACCAGTTAAAATGGCATTAAGAAAAGATTGGGTGTAAATTTGGGATGAGATATCTAATAAGAATATATATTTTTGTTTTTCAATTGGACAAAAACTGTTATATGTAACTGCCATCTTCTTTTTCACACAGTGCAACGCCAGTAAAGATTTCATTCGATGTTTTTCTTCCTGATGCCAAATTCAAGAAGTCTTCTCCTGGACTTCCCAACCACAGAGTTTGTGTTACCAGGTTGGTATTTCCTCGGTGTCATTCAGGCTGTTGTGAATGCTAATCAGGTTGTGGTACCAGGTCACTATTACCTGTGTTTATCAGGCTTTTACCGGGCCAGTATACCTCAGTGTTAATCGGACTGTTACCAGGTCAGTATTTCCTCGGTGTCATTCAGGCTATTGTGAATGCTAATCAGGTTGTGGTACCAGGTCACTATTACCTGTGTTTATCAGGCGTTTACCAGGCCAGTATACCTCAGTGTTAATCGGACTGTTACCAGGTCAGTATTTCCTCGGTGTCATTCAGGCTGTTGTGAATGCTAATCAGGTTGTGGTACCAGGTCACTATTACCTGTGTTTATCAGGCTTTTACCGGGCCAGTATACCTCAGTGTTAATCGGACTGTTACCAGGTCAGTATTTCCTCAGTGTAATATTAAATTAGTTATTTGAAGAGGTGGGTAAAGCATCGGTCTGGGATCGATTCCCATCGATGGACTCATTAGGCTATTTCTCAATCCAGCCAGTGCACCACGACTGGTATATCAAAAGTAGTGGCAAGTGCTATCCTGTCTATGGGATGGTGCATATGAAAGTCTCTTACTACTAATGGAAAAATGTAGTGGGTCTCAGACCACATGTTAAAATTACCAAATGGTTTCTTGTAACCCGTTCAGCCTTTCCTCAGTTTCAACCGGTCTCTTAGCAATTTAGTGAATATTTGCTCATGGCTTTTGAAATTTACATTTGCTTGGTAACTCAAATTAGTGTTTTTTAAATCCTCCCATCCTTAATACTGATAGTGAATTTGCATTCTAGTAAAAAATAAAGATTAAAACAAATATTATTTATGGACAGACTTAGGATTCTGTAATACCATGTGAACACCTGTGTTTATAAAATTCTTAGTAAATGGTGGCATTTGTTGGGAGTTTATGTTTGTGCTAATGAATTGTAATTTTTGTTAAATTTTTTTTAACGATAATGCATGTGTTTTTATTTTCCAGAAGTTCCAATAGCACCCCTTCCCTGGCAGACCTGACTATGGTAAAACAGCAACTGGATGATGACGTACCTATAAACTGGGCTGTTGTTGATAACGGAGAGATTGCCTTCTACTCATTCAGTAACTTGAATCTTCCCATCGATATCTCGATGGGTTGATTTGTTACAGAAACTGTCATTGAAGTTTGACAACCCAATTATTATAACAGATATATTTTGTGTTGGGGCATGATAGACACATTCATTCTTTCATTACTGAATCAACTTTTTCATTCTCAACTGTAATTTGTTACTGAAATTGAATGTGAGATAACCGATATATTTTACGTGATGGGACATAATGCAGTTTCCTTTGATAAGACACAAAAGCAAAGCACTGTGATAACAAATACTCTGCAAGAAATAAATTACATGTAATATGTAGATTTGTTTTTTTTCTGTAAGGTAGTTGTAAAATAAAGGGGCACTATTCTCAAAAGCACTAAATTTGCACCTACTTGCGGCCGATTAGTTACAGAAGTAGTATTATCTCTTACAGTACAAGCACACATATAAGCTTTCTGGGCTACCTATTCAGGTCAATGGTTAGTGAGAGAGAAACCAATGTGGTGACTTTAAACCTACCCACAGAGATGTGGCATTAGAACTGGTACTGGGGTACAAAAATCTACTGGCCTAACAAATCACAGACATCTAGGTCAACTTCGGACTGTTTTCAGCTTAATCCGTCCTCTCACCAATGGCATTTCCCCATATTTATTTCAATAGACTGGTCCAAAGGAGAAAGACGAAGAGGTCTGGTTAAGTATTCACAAAACAAGAAAGAAAAAAACTCCCATTTTCTACATAAATTTTTGTCAACACTCAAATTGTACTAAAAAAGACAACACACATAAATGACGTGAAAAGTATTTATTAAGCTGCCTCGAATAGTTTTAGTGACCTCACCAAAACGTAACTTATAAATATCATAACTCTGTGCAAAAGCAACTGGAAACTTTAAAGGAAAGGTCACATGGCAGTTGACTTACTATATGACCAACTTGAATATTGTCTCAAAATATACACAATTTGTCCTAGCTAAAGATTCATATCCTACTTGTCGTTGGTATTTAGGATTTGTCATTCCGAGTTCCTATCTGTGGAATGGTGCATATAAAAGATCTCTTGCTGCTAATTGAAAAAGGTAGACCAGGAGTGGAGGTAGCATGTTTCCTTTCATGGTCTATATTTGGACTTTAACCATATAAAGTATGTCATATAACCGTAAATAAAAATGTCTTGAATGTCAGTAAATAAAAAAACCAATTCTTTCTTCGATATTATGGGATATGACTATGGCTACGTGACCAATCAGAAAATAATAATAGCAGTTTTAAAATTTCAAAAGTCTTATGGTAGTGATAGTTTATTTCCAATAACCTCTGTGTATCACAATCTTTAGTAGGTCAAGTGCCATGTGAGCCTGCCATTAATTAACAACAACATAAACATTGTATTTGCCCAATAATATATATTGCACATGCACTCCTTAGTACACTTTGCATGACTCTGTAAATTTGGGATTTAGCCAGTAGTGCTAGGATCAATCACCCCTTGTGGACATGTACATGTTTGTCTCATCCTCACCAGTGCATCTGAAAGATGATGGTTGTGTTGTTTTGTCTACTGTCTGAACCAAAATGTTAACAACTACGAAAAATTGCTCTCCTACCTTTATTTTTTGTTAGATTTTACTCACATTTTGTCCAGACTGAAATCTAGGAAAAACCATTGCAATGAGACAGATTCCACATACTAGATGATAACTATGTCACAAATATCAACTTTGCTGAAATTGCATAGGGTAAAATGCATGTAATTTTGTGCCGGCTGCCATTTTAACCTTTTATGGAATATTCTTCAACAGGGGTGAAAGGATATGACTTAATCTAGCAACGTCATAACATGTTATATAAAAGCAAATGTGATGACGACATATTAATTTTTAAAATTATTTTTTGTTTGTTGAAATATACCACTAAAGAGCATTGATTTTATATTAATTATGATACATACTTTGGAGGCTTTCATCCCTCTTGAAGAGTATTCCATAAAAAAGCAAAATGGCAGCCGGCTAAAAATTGCATGTATTTTTCCCTATGCCATCTCAGAAAAGTTGATACTAAAGACATCATTATAATCTTATATGTGACAGCTGTGTCACTGTAATGGGTTTTTTAACAACTTGTGTGTGGACAAAATTTGGGGGAAATGTAAAGGTAATTAAATGATGGGGAGCAATTTTTCGTAGTTGTTAACATTTTGGTTTGGACAGTAGTGAAATGTACAAATATTCTGTAGCAGTAGCATATACAATGTATGTGGTTGCAGCAAGTTTCCTCCCTCTACCTAGACCAGGTATTTAGAGGGGATCTAGCTCGGTCAGTAAAGTGTTCACCTGAGGTGCTTTAAAAGTTTGTTTTGTTTAACGACAACTCTAGAGCACACCCGATTATTACTCATCAATTGTTGGATGTCAAACGTTTGGCAAGTCTGATATGTTGTCATCAGAGGAAACCCGCTACATTTTTCCTAATGCAGAAAGGGATCATTAATATGCATTTTCCCACAGACAGAAAAAAACATACCACAGCCTTTGGCCAGTTGAAATGGGACGTGCTTTGGTCATTGTGGATCAATCCTCCTGATTGGGTGTTTTTGCCCATTCCAAATATCACAACATGGCTGTGGTATAAGTGCTGTTCTGTTAGTAGGGGGAAATGCATATGAAACACTGTTTACAGCTAATGGTAAAATAGCAGGTTATATGTCAAAATGATCAAATGTTTGACATCCAATAGCCAATAATTAATAAATCAATGTCTTCCATTGAAATTGTTAAAAATAAACTTTCTATTCCTGTTTCAAACACTACTCCACAACTGGTATGTGAAAAGTTGTGGTATGTACCATCAAACCTGTGGCAATGCTCATAGGAAAGACCTCAAGCTTGTGTCACCCTTTAAAACAATTAATAGTGTGGAGTTTAAAATGAGTTGAGGTGTAGTAAAAAAAACAAGGGCAAAGCGACTTAAGTGGAGTGAATCATGTAGTTACCCATAAATCCTACAGAGTAAATAAATGTTTAAAGTCATACTGTTACAGATTTAAAAACCATATTTAACAAATAAAAATTACATTAATTGTTGGGAACCAAATCAAGCTATCGTACCACCATAACTGAAACATGATGGAGTGGTACAGCTCTCATTTGATGCATGGTTGGTCGGGGATCAATCCATCGGTGGACCCATTGGACCATTTCTAGTTCTAGCCAATGACCATGACTGGTATATCAAAGGCTGTGGTATGTACTATCCTGTCTGTGGGATGGTGCATATTAAAAATCCCTTGCTGCTAAACAAAAACAGTAGCCCATGAAGTGGAGACAGTTGGTTTCCTCTCTCAATATTTGTGTGGTCCTTGACCATATGTCCGACACCATATAACAGTAAATAAAATGTATTGAGTGTGTCGTTAAATAAAACATTTCCTTCCTTCCTTCAGTTTCCCCAATAAATTTTAAATTACAATCTTACCTCACCATATAACCATTTACTAATGCTGAATATAACAACATACAGTTCAAATACACATGTAGTATTGGTACCAACTGTCTTCATACAACACATATGCATATGTCTGATAGTATTATCATTTTAATAGTGTGTAACACAGAACCGTAATAAATTCCCTGGTTCTGTGGAGAATTAATGGTTTAATGTGATGCAGATCAGTGAGTAGGACCAAAGTATATAAAGGAATGGTATCAGAAACTGATGCGGATGATTCATCCTAAATGGTTAAAATAATAAAACATATATCCATTGATTATAAACTACTGATAAAGTGGTAAGTTGGAAATAATTTACAAACAGGAATGTATGAAAAATCAGCACCAGACATTAAGAACATTTAACTTTCTGGATTAACAACTTATAATTTTTGTTTTCAACTCCTTTATTGTTTTCAGTCGGTTTACATAATGATATATATATTATATTATGATATAATTTATAGCACTGTTTCAGTTCCATACTTAATGTTTAAAATGTACATAAAACACCAGGGCTATTCCAGTATTGATCACAGGGGTGGGGTGGGGGGAGTTGAGAGACAGTTATTCTGGTATACCCACTCACAAAATACAACCATACAGACAATCAGAAATGCCACTTAATTAAAAAAAAAGTCTTGCCTACTATAAACATTTTCAGTACACTGTGATGAACAACCATAGGTGCAACTACAAACCAAGTTTCACTGACCTAGTATTATAGTTTGTGAGAAACAATCTAAAATCAAAACCTTAAATTTATATTAAACTATCCACCATCAGAAACATACTACATATATCTCACATATCTCAGAGATTATAGCAGATTGATCGAACGTAAAATAATGATAATATGTTATCTCCCATACATGTGATAAATTCTGAAACAGCCCAATGTAAAAAAATAAATGTGTACATTATTTCTAATTATACATGATTGCATCCATATAATACACAATTTTTGCAACTGCAGTGTGTAATGCTAATAATAATAAGCAGTTCTTCTTTGCATATAAAACCAACATGATCCCACATGTAAATGAATACATGAACAAACCTGGTATAAGAAACCAAAGTAATAACACCATAATTAGTTCATAACGTCATAATTAGTTATTAAAGTTTTCTTTACAATTCCACCATAACTAGCACTGTGTACCTGATTGGGACTATTTACCTGATTTCAAAGCAAATACAGTTACTATGTAGCAAAAACCATATATAAAAATACATATTTTTTTAACCGTAGCATTAAAAATACAACTGGATGAAAGAAGGATTCAAAATGTTTTGTACGGTTAGGTTTAAAAAGATTGTTGCTAACAAAGAGCCATTCGATTTTGAGGTTACATATTTTCTGATTTTTAATGATGTCCTAACAAATGAAATGATGTGACATATTTAAAGAAGATTAAAATAGTAATTTTGTGACTTGTTTTATTGTGTCATCAGGACTGGTCACTGTGTGTCCTATTGTCCTGGAATCTTCAAATATTTCATGGTCATTTCCTCCCTAAAATGAAAAAAATTAAATATATATACATAAACATACCAGTAAAATAGTTTCTGATAACATTTTTACAAAATTATAATTTTTAAAGTGACCAAATTAAATTACATAATTTACCATTTCAAAGAACTAGTAACAAACTGAGGACAGTAGTAATGCCATAGGCCATAGGATTAATCCCCATCAGTGGACCTCTTTAGTTATTTCCTAGTGTTCCATGACTAGCATGTCTAATGCAATGGTACATCTTTGTCTTTATACTTATGAGGAACTTGAAAAACAAATGCTGCATTAATAGTGTAAATTATATTCTTTTATAATAATTCTGCACATTTTCTTACCTTAGCCGTTTTATCTCCAAAGAAGTGTATAGTTTTGAAGTTGTCTTTCTCTATAAACTGCAAACAAAATGTCTTGTCCCATCCCTTGGGGTACACGTCAATGCTAATCTGTCCTCCAATAGCAAACACTAAACCTGAGTCGGCAAATTTCTCTGACATAGCTTCAACAAACTTCTCTCTGGTTCTGTTTTCCTACAATGTACAAATGATTTCCATGGAATTAAATATCTTGTCTACCATAAAATAATAGAGGTGTATCTCACTGGTTAAAACAAATGAATTAATCTCCACTTCTCAGTGTATGTTTAAAAAAAAATATATAATAATAATTACAGAACACATTTACATTATGCAGATCATAAACAAGTATTTTAATAGTTTTTTAATTTTTATGCTTGCTGATATAACCAAAACGGTAATAATGAATGCCGCACAAATAATGCCCAATAATATTTTAAAAATTCAATAAATGTATAATACTTAAAATGCCTTTGCCACAAACTCCAAGTAAGTCTATTCAACATAACGAAATCTAAACAAAAGTTAATTAGCTTACCTTATCAAACTGAGCGAACTGCAGTCGTTCTTCCTGTGAACAGCTCCTGCCAACAGGGCAGATATTGATCATTCCACTACGAAATTCAATAAAGACTCCCCTATAAAAAGAAAGTAACGCCAGTAATTAGGCCATCTTCAAAACATGTAACATAGCCATAATTCACATATATCATATCTATATTAATTTTTCTCATGTTAAGATCTAGGTACTGACAAACATGGATGACACAAATAACTTAATGTGCTATGGATGCATTGTACTTCCCTGCACCTGCACCTACCCGACATATTCATTCTCCACTACTAATAACAGTGATATAACGACATCTGACCTACAGCACTTAACCAGACTCTGTGTGGTAGTGGTTGACCCATCAGACCTGATAGTTATTGGGTTCGCACCTCGGTACCGGCTCTCACCCTGAATGAGTTCAACGACTCAAATGTATACATCCACTTCTCTCTCACTAACGTCTAATCACTAATTCACTGATCTGGACATATAACTGGATATTAAACATTTGATAATTTTGACGTAGTCTTAGAAAACCTGCTACATTTTTTCCATTAGTAGCAAGGGATCTTTTATATGTACCATGCTACAGATAGGATAGCACATACCACAGTGGTGATGTACTGGCTAGAAAGAGTTCCACTTAACAATGCCAAAAGTGATAACAGTCACTAAAGTGTGAAACACATGGCCACTCGAGACAAGCACTAGTCATGGTTGTCAGGAGCTGCCAGATCATGAATGTTTTTTTTACAAGAATTCAAATTCTTGGAGAAAGTAAAGTAAAGGGGCAGTGGGATAAAACAAATATTAAAATTACTACAGCTGTAATCATCTGTTGGTTAAAAGAATATAAATATAATCAATTTAGTTGAAGGAAGATTTTTGTGGTGTTTTTATCATTCATACCTTTTGCATGGCAGCACCAGATCAGACATGTACTTCAGGGCAAAGTTTATCAGTGCTTGGAGCTTGGCATCCCCTATATGATGTTGAATACTCTGAAATATAGGTGTTTTTTCACCCTGAGAATTGCAATCTCACAATGTCAATGAAGACATTGGGTTAAGTTGTGAAGAAAGTTATAAACTTCCCTGTTTTGGGATTTTCATCTGGTGTAATAAATTTATTAATAATATTATTTACGGTCAGTAAAATTTGTTATGCAGTCACCTGACAAAACAATCATAAACTGATCACTTAAAGACAGCTGGTTGCTTAACAGGAATTTGAGGTTAATAGTTAGCAGTTTAATCAAACTAACTCGATATTATTTTTTTGTCATTTTTTAAACCGAAATGATAGTCCTAGATAAATTCCACAGTATTTAAAATTATAATGAATTCTTGAACTACAAAAAGTTTAGAAATGTCAGTAAATTATTTACATAATGTATTGTTTTAAAAATTAATGTACCTCTTGCCCAATCTTCTCTCCATTTTTATGTGCCACCAGTCCATTTTCAGAAAATACATAGTCAAAGTGCTTTGTTACTGGAATGTAAATATATGAAATTATATTACACTTATCTGATCAAACACTGACCATATGCCTTTATTACTTAATAGTTTCATCATGTGTGTGTGTGTGTGTGTGTTTGTATTTATTTTAATATGACCTACCATCATGTCCACCCATCTGTTCATTTATTTTCACTAAATCTGATCCTCCAACCAAAGCCACCACAACTTTGGACTTAACTTTCCCAAGAAAATCGTCCATTTCTTTGGTAATTTTCTGAAATAAGAAGGAAGGAAATGGTTTAACGACACACTCCACATTTTATTTACAGTTATATGGCATCAGACATGATTAAGGACCACACACATAATTAGAGGGGAAACCTGCTGTCACCACTTAATGGACTACTCTTTTCGATTAGCAACACAGGATCTTTTATACCCACAGACAGGGTAGTACATACCACAGCCTTTGAAATACCAGTTGTGTTGCAATGGCTGGAATGAGAAATAGGACAATGGACCCACCGATGGTTCTGCAATAAAACATTTTTCAATCCAATGAAATAAATTACACATTCACATTTTAGAAAAGAGTTCCGTCCATTCCACTGTCTAGTGTGTTTGGAAAAAAAAATTAACATGCAGAAAAAAACTTTTTTATTTTTGGACATTACAAACATGGATGATGATGACGATGCTGAATGCTGACACTGTCGTATTTTCATTTCAGTATGAGACTACTTGACAGGGCCATGTTCCATGCTTGCTGTCAGTTGAACCATTTCAGTATCACCAGAGTCCAAGGCAGACAGAACCTGCAGTAATATACTGGGTATTCCCGGTAATCATCCTCATGTGGGGGTCAAACACTCAGGAGATACACACATAATCAACTGTCACTATGCCATACTTATGACTATGCCATACACTGGCGTAGTCAGTGGGGCCATGCCACCCTAAATCACACCTTATTCCCCCCTCCACATTATATATTTTCCTTTCACCCCTTAACACTACTTTTAGACTGTGTGGATGCCCCACCGTTATAATATCCGCCTGGTCCCTACCCGCATTATTATTTTTAGTTAGGGTTAGGTTTAGGGTGAGGGTGAAGGTATGAGGTGGGGGGACCGGGAAGATATTTTTTTCGCCCCACCCTCATCCTAATGTGCGTGTCCCCTCCCTAAATATAAAATCCGGGTATGCCAGTGATGTCATGGTAAGGGTAATTCCAAAATCCGACACAAAATCCATTTTCGAAGCTTTTGGCATAAATGTCATCAATTAAAAAAGGTACAGTACAGATGTTCTGACACAAAATGATACTGCAACAATAATTATAATACCTGTCTAGGGGCTGTCAGAGTCCCATCGACATCAAAAACCAACACAGTACTCGTGTCACGTTGTTGAGCAGCCATGGTTAATCTTCTCAATATTAATTTCCTCCTATAAACAAAGTCTCCTATTTTGTTATATCTTTTATTTCCTTCTATGGCGCGGTAATGATGGCGGTAATTAAAGGATCTACTTATTATCATGGAAAACTTTTTTTTTTTTTAAAGCTACAAAAAAAAGAAGAAGAATTATTTGTGTCACAAAGAGGGTTTCTTAATAAGATCCGTGTATTCGAAACTCAGTGCAAGGTACGTGTTTCTTAGAAACCATTCGAAAAAGGCGAGAACGTGTTTTTTAAACGTTTTTCCCCGTCTCAAATCCCACATTGCCTCACATAGTGATACGACAAGAATGGGTTCTAGCCGTTCTTGAATACAGCACAGTAAAAAAAAACCGTTAGGTTCATACCGGTGAATGGATTGTAAAATATAAATTTTCTAACGAGTTGAAATTTATACCATTATTTACAGTTGTTACGAATGAATTTGTTTACTATTCACTACAGTCGAGTCACACAAATGTAGCATACCTTTTGCAGACTGAATACTAGTATATAGTAACGGAACAATTATAACAATAGGGGGCTTAATTTTTTAAGTCATAAACAATGATTTGCCTTTGTTGATCTGGCACGCACGTATTAGGTCATGTGACACGCACCGAATCAAGTGGTCCCGATATTGGTAATTTTAAGAATAAACAAAAACGACTCTTATTCGGAATGAATGAATGTTTAACGACACCCCAGCACGAAACATACATCGGCTATTGGGTGTCAAACTATAGTAATGGGGTACACATTAAATGTGAAATCACATCAAGATAAAAATGCAAAGGTTATTATTTTACCTAACATTAAAGATGTATTCTTGGTTTTAAAGTGTACTTTTATACATTAATAAAAAAGAAATCTGTGCATTATTTTTGTAACAAAATATTATTAATTTGTAACCTTGTTTTACTACTTGATAGCTATCAGTTGGTATGGTCTATAAAATACATCTTGAATGGATTAATGTTTAACGGCACCCCAGCACGAAAAATACATCGGCTATTGGGTGTCAAACTATGGTAATGGCAATAAATAAGGTGATGATCAACATCAATAGAAAAATTCAAGATATAAAAAAAACAGTGTAAAGAACTGTGCACAAAATACAAATATCACGGATACTGACTTTTATTCTAAACTTTAATGTGTGCTGTATTGGCCATTCTCTAAGAGAATGTTACACCCTTGCACCACGGTGAGGTTATAGCACGCGTAGGGGACTCTTATTCGGTTACACAGGGACCCTTTATTTTCTTCTTTTTTTCATACTATGAAATTTATTACATATATCTGAGCCGATTGTTGTGTAAATTGGACACAAACATAGTATTTATTTTTATTTTCAAAACACTTTTACTTGTCTTTTTACGTCAAACCAAAACTGAAATTATGTTTAAAAAACACACAAAAAACACACAAAAAAACCCATACACTTTTGTAGAAGGATGGGGCGGACTATAGTAAACTTAATGGTTTTAGGGGTCTGTAAAGTTTTGCATTTAGATACTTACTTGTCTGAACTTTATTGTTAATGGAAATCTTCACTAACTGTGGAGAAAAACTCCACAAATGAACGACAAGCAGACGACAACAAATCGGATGTTAATTGCGCGAACCAAGCATAACGCAGTTATAGGGAAGTTGAAAATATACTCCTTACATTCCAGTAAAACAGTTATTCTACTCAAAGAGCCATTATGCAACTATGATGATGCACAAGTCCCTTTACTTTTTAAATCTTCTTTAAAAATATGCAAAGCGAGGAAAAGGGCATCATATTAAAACGCAGTACCTGCATGGTAACACCAGTGACAAATAAGTACATCATTAATTCATGCTCTCTAAAGAAACAGTTGAGAAAACTGAAAAAGTGCATGTTGAAGCAGACATACGATGTCTATAATAACATATACAAAAAGTTTCTTAAAATTATTAAACATTACATAAATACGGTTGTAACATCAATGGAAGTGAATAAACATACTTATATATTTTTACAACACATTCACGACATTTAAAGAAAAATATTCACAACTGTTCATGAATATGTTTGCTATTTTTGACAAATAAGTTTGATGGCCGATATCTACTGATGGAATGTTTCAACCAGAGAGCATTTAGTTTCTTTTGCAATCTAATTAAGATTAGCTCCACTGGTTAATTACTATTAGCAGTTGACCTTTTATTTGACCAGTCCAAACCTTACTTGCAAAATCATACCAGTGATTTGAAAATAATTTGAAAACATTCAGGATTATGCCGAGGGTATACGAAATGATTCGGGTGAATTACGAAGTATGCCGGTGTAGCATTTAATTTGCCTCCCCAGTCATTATTATATTATAATTTGCACTATCCCAGTTATTATTATACGTATAATAGGGGCCTACGCACTCCCGTTGAATTATTTGTACTCCGCATGCTATTATTATACCTATAATATGCACACTCCACTACTCTGTATAAATACTGAATACATTAATTGTCTTTTAAAAGAACTTTGGATTGATATTCAATGAATATAATCCACATTCATTATTAGTCCACTGTCTGTCCAACCGGAGGGGTCATTATGGTTTCATATCTGTCCTTATGTCTGTCTGTCCGCCCGTATACCATATAAAGGTTTCAGGATGCTTTTTTTTTTTTTACAATGCCTCGGGATATTGAGCTGACATTTGGTATATAATTTTAGCATATACCATTACAGATCAAGTTTGATTTTCATGACGATTTATAAATTATGGCCCAAAGTTACTGAGCTGAAATGTATAATTTCATAGTGTGCCATTACAGATCAAGTTTGTCTTTCGTGAAGATTTACCTGTTTGATAGAGATATGGCCCTTGAATTTAGGAGATTCGGAAATTTGTTTTCCGGACTTTGGTTTTGCAATGCCAGAAGATATTGAACTGAATTTTTTTATATAACTTTCTTATATAATATTACAAATGAAGTTTGACTTTCATAACGATTTACCCATTTTTGACAGGGTTATTGAACTTGGGAAATGCGAACATTTGTTTTCAGGACTATGAATGGGGAGTGCAGATTATATGTATATTTAAAAATACAATATGTCATGATTGTCAATTAATAATAATGAACGGGGAATGTATATTATGTTTAATAATGAATGTGAATGGAAAATTATATGTAAATAATGCGGAATGTAGGTTAGCTTTTAGTAATCAACTGTGAGTGCAAAGTAACTAAGGAATACGGAGTGTAGGTTATATATGTGTAATAATGAAATGGGAGTTTAGATTATGCATATAATAATGAAACACTCTCTCTCTCTCTCTCTCTCTCTCTCTCTCTCTCTCTCTCTCTCTCTCTCTCTCTCTCTGTATAACACACTGTATAACATCATTTCACTGCCCCTAGGCTTGTGCAATTTTAATGTTTTTAATGATCGAATATAGGATGTCGAACATTTGGTAATTTTGACATAGTCTTAGATTAGCAAACCCGCTACATTTTTCTATCCGTATATTTTTTTATGTGCACCATCCCAAAGGCATGGTATGTAGTGCACTGGCAAAAACGAAAAGATTGGGCCCACCGACGAGGATCGATCCTAGACAGACTGCGCATCAGTCGAGCGCTTTACCACTAGGCTATGTTCCGCACCACGTGCATGAAATAATCATGAATGTATGCGTTATAACTGTAAATTGTGTACATGATTAGTGTTGTTACATACAACTATAGTATAGATCTATAGTATATTATTGTTTTATACTTTGATATTCATATAATATATGTTACTAAAGTAAGTTACCTTTATTTGATTATTATTCATCTGTTTTGTTAAGTATAATAATGTTCCATTCTCAATGGAAAATCGTTTGCAAGGTCGTTAAAGGGACATACCCTAGTTTTGAAACACTAAGACATAGTTTGGACTATTAGAGGCGTTTTTTTGATAACTGAAATCATACTTTACTTAAATTTTATTATTTAAAG
>JAECMU010211463.1:0-16223 GCA_016106625.1 Dracogyra subfuscus | reverse complement strand
ACGGGGATCGATCCTAGACCAACCGCGCATCAGGTGGGCACTGTACCACTGGGCTATGCTGCCCGCTGATTTTAATTTAGTTACTGAACACATTTGACTGATGTTACGATAAGGTCGTAGTGCACCAATAATATAACGTCGTCGTGCAATGTTAATGTGCTCTAGTGGTGTAGTTAAATAAAACATTTCCTTCGAGGTGTAACATCCCACCTTACATTCTAGCAGGACATATCACTTTGATATCTCCCAAGATATTTTGTAACATCATGGGTAATAATTAATTCTGTATCACTGCCACCCGATCTGTGTCTAAACCACCAATACTGATCACAGTTTTGTATCGCTCATAATGGCAGACCGCGGTCTGTTTAGAACCACAGTGCTGGGTTTTGCAGCGTCGTTCCCATTCTTGGTGCGCGCCACGGCGATGTGCAGACACTGGACCCACTGCTCTACGTTCTGGTTACTCTTGGCCTTAAACACATACGTCTGATCGGCTGTGAAGATCTCAAACGCTTTCGGAATGTCTCGGATTCCCTTCTTGACAGCTTTTATACTCTGAATCTGACTCACTGGTAGCATCTCTTTGAACTGAAAGAAAGAAAGAAAGAAAGAAATGTTTTATTTAACGACGCACTCAACACATTTTATTTACATATAGTTAAGTACTACATAGATAATGAGAGGAAACCTGCCGTCGACACTTCATGGGCTACTCAGTAACAGATATTTTATATGCACCATCACACAAACAGGATAGTATATACCAATCATGGTATATTGGCTAGAAAAAAAAATAGCCGAATGGGCTTTACCACTGGGCTACGTCCCGCCCTTTCTCTCTGAACTGAATGAAAAAACAAGTCGAAGAAGTTGGAAACGGAAACAATTGTCGGACAATTACGTTATTTTTAAAAGGCTTAAATATATGCAAGATATTTTTATTATCAGTTTTCATCAAAACTTACAGGTTTGCTTAAACTTAGTGTTAATTTTCACGGGTCTGTCCCTTTAACAGTGATGTGCTGTATCATTCAGTGGCCTGAAAAAATATCCCAAGTATGATTTAGTAGCACTAATTTTGCTAATTTCATTGTACATGGGACCCTGGTGCAAAATCCTGGATAAATCTGTACATTAGAACATCACTATAGGACTGACCAGATTACTCTTGCTGTACGTGATGGAACCCCCCGACAGAGTGAAGTATCGCGTCTTCCAGCGCTTCAGAAACTTCCACTTGCCTTTCTTCTCCTTCAGTTGACCCTGGAATTGAAGGAAGGAAGGATATGTTTTATTTAATGATGCACTCAACACATTTTAATTACGGTTATATGGTGTTGGACACATGGTTAAGGACCACACAGATATTGAGAGAGGAAACTCGCTGTTGCCACTTCATGGGCTACTCTTTCTGATTAGCAGCAAGGGATCTTTTATATGCACCATCCTACAGACAGGATAGCACATACCATGGCCTTTGATATACCAGTTGTGGTGCACTGGCTGTGATGAGAAACAGCTCAATGTGCCCATTGGCAGGGATCGTCCAATCCTGGAATTGAAACAAATTCACCGATGTCTAACATGACTGACCAAGATGCCCTTGCTGCATTTACAGGGCTTGATCTTAGTGGTAGCCCAGTCTGTTTTGGCTACCCAACTTTTCACTCCGGCTACCAACTGTCTAAACCTGGTAGTCCGCCGGGCTACTTATTTTTAGTTTGCACATCCAGTTACTCTGCAATCAATAAGATGCTTAAACAGTTTAACCCCCTGGCCCCGTAAAACAAAATGTTTAAATAAAAATAAAACCTGACTTAAGAATTTATCTCCACCAGCAATTAAAAGAAAAAGAAAGAATGAAAGAAACAAGCCACCGACGAGCAATTTTGAGCCTACCATGAGCAATTATTTTCAAAGTGACTTTTGCAGCAAATCAACATGACTGAAAGGTTATTTTGCTGCATGTAGACACATTTCAAAAGCACAAATGTTAAATACTAGCAGATAATATAAACCAGGTATATATGAAGAGTTTAAGTGCAAAATGCAATATATCCATTTTTAATTTTCAGTGAAAGTGGGGGTTTTAATTGGCATATATCGCATTTTGACAAAAACAAAATGGGATTTACCCAATACAAATTCATAAGGATCAATCACGTTTTGAAGCAAACCAGCAGTCCTACGATTAGCCCCTACTAACATACAATAATGGCTTTAACTGAAAACTAGAAACAAAATGGTTTATGTCACGTTTTGCGCCTGAACTCTTCATATACAGTTTGCCATCACTGAGGAGTTTTACTGCCAGCAGAAATTAATAACCAGTTGTAGAAAAGTGTCGTTAGTGCTGCTCTTGACCTATGGCAATTTATATCCCAACAACGGTAATTAGTGTTGGTGCCATAGTTAAGTTTGAGCCCGGTTTTGGTGCACACTTTACCTAGGTTACCAATTTATCTAGATTTGTGTCTTTTAATTAATTTAATATCTTTAAAAACCCCTGAAGATTTCTAGTCAAATGAATACGTTTTTATGATACAGCAAGCAGACCTTGAATGCTCGAAATGGATGCCTGAATGCACAAATATATGTATCAGCAAATGGTTGTCAAAGGAAAGTATATCTTCTTCTTCTTCTGCGTTCAATCTATTTACAGTCGTCATATCAGATGTGTCGATGAAGTTTACCGTCTTCCGGAGGTTGTCGACAGGTCCCCAGAGTTTGGTGTTGAGGGACGTGTCTTCCCTCCAAACGTTCTGTCGGATTTGTTCTAGGTGCGGGCAGGTTTGTAGAATGTGTTCTGGTGTTTGCTCTTCAGCATCACATTCACATCAGGCCACATCTGCAAGTCCTATCCTTTTCACATGTAGGTGCTTCTTTAGGCCACAAGACCGGCCTCAGTGGCGTCATGGTTAGCCATCGGTCTACAGGCTGGTAGGTACTGTGTTCAGATCCCAGTCGAGGCATGGGATTTTTAATCCAGATACCGACTCCAAACCCTGAGTGAATGCTCCGCAAGGCTCAATGGGTAGGTGTAAACCACTTGCACCGACCAGTGATCCGTAACTGGTTAAACAAAGGCCATGGTTTGTGCTATCCTGTCTGTGGGAAGCGCAAATAAAAGATACCTTGCTGCTAATCAGAAAGAGTAGCCTATGAAGTGGCGCCAGCAGGTTTCCTCTCAAAATCTGTGTGGTCCTTAACCATATGTTTGATGCCATATAATTGTAAATAAAATGTGTTGAGTGCATCGTTAAATAAAGCATTTTTTTCTTTCTTTAGGCCACAATGTCCAGTGCGAAGACGGAAGATTAAAGTTTTGTTCCTTTCTGTCTCGTTGGTTAATGCAAAGGTAAATATATGAATAGAATCATTTTTAAAATACTAATTATACAAACATGATGGCTCATCTTTTATGTCCATCCATTTTCTGATAGTAAATAAATAATTACTTCACTACTTTAGTTCATACATCCTTGCAGTATTAATAAAGCTGGTCTGACCCACGGCACTAACTAACGACCGCCAGTAGTAGAGGAGCGTAGTAGGTGGTTACAAGTGCCTCTTAACAATGCCACAAGTAACTAATGAACACTCCCCGAAGTGGTCAGACTAAGTCACAGCTTAAAGCTGATGGGATATGGCAGGTGTGTGGCACAGACAGCCACAAGAGACAAGCACCTGTCGTGGTTGGAGAGACAAGGACTGGGATGTGGAGATGGACAGCAAAAGAAGTTGAAATATAAGAGGATTTGCCAGATTGGGAAGAAATGAGATGGAAGTCAAAGAAGTGAAAGGATAGGAGGTGGTGGGATTATTAATAATAATAATAACAATAATAATAATAAAAGAAACATACTGCAATGTTTGGCAGTCCATCCTGTAGAAGAGGTGAGAGTTTCTCCGGGTGATTACACACAAAACATGCCCAGGTTTTCTGAGCAGCACTGAATTCAAAGATATCAAAGTATCTCACGGAATGTAGTTCTTGAAGCATTGCATCTTGGTCCTGGAAAACAAAACACCCCAAAACATAAATATGGTTCTGCACAATATTTTTGCTTTTTAAAAAATATATTTTATGTGTCCTTGAGACTCAGCATTCTGGTCTTAATCCTCCAACACAAAAACAACAAATAATTTAAAAAAACAAATCCAAGTATTTTTTTATTTTTTTTTGGTTTGTTTAACGACGCACTCAACACATATTAATTACGGTTATATCGGCGTCGGACATATGGTTATGTCGAGAAAAAACCCCAGTGGTCAGCTGACGGGGATCGATCCTAGACCGACCGCGCATCAGGCGGGCACTCTACCACTGGGCTATGCTACCCGCTCAAATCCAAGTAATAAAATTTACACTTTTTATAGTTGCTTTTGTTTCGAAGCACACACTACAGTAACATGACAACCTACGACAGGTTTCGTAGCCATTCAGCTGTTGAATGTTTTAATAGTAAGGTGGAAAAGGGGGGAAATGCAAAAGGTCAGAGGTCAGGACAGAGTATAAAGAAAAATCTGGTTTCGTGGGAATTCTGGTCCCACATTTTTTCAAAGCAATTTTAGTCATATGAAATCGTAAAACCATCATAAGCTATGATGTCACTATGGCATGTGCTGTAGTGATGTCACAACCTACGATGCTTTTACGATTTCGTTGTGCTAAGATGGCTTGGAAAATATGGGCCTGGCATTACTGAGGTCCAGTTTTAATGGGATTCACTGTACATACTTTTGCATAATAATATATAAGTTTTAATATTAAACTAACAAATGACCACCAACCTTTGTTGTTGGGAAGAGCGATGTGACGAGGGTAAGAAAGCTGCTGTTTCCACGGTCATACTGCAATGCATCCCAGCATGCTTTTAGACAACTGACATTGGAATCCTGCTGACTCAGGGCACAGCTGGACTGAGCCTACAATAAAGTATGTTATTATCCATATGGTTAATAATAATCATACCAAGCACACATGTAATAACAAGTGTTATTTTCCATATGGTTAATAATAATCATACCAAGCACACATGTAATAATAAATGTTATTATGCATATGGTTTAACAAAACTGTGTTAATTATAATCATACGAAGCAATTGTGTTATAACAAGTGTTATTATCCATATGGTTCAACATAACCGAGTTAATAATAATCATACGAAGTACACGTGTAATAACAAGTGTTATTATCCATATGGTTTAACAAAACTGTGTTAATAATAATCATACCAAGCACACTTGGGTATCGTGAGTGGTCGTTTTTGCTCGAACAAATCCTACCAATAGACCTAGTATGCATTTTTTCTTTGTTTTTTTTTTAAAGAAAAAAATACTATAACTCCATTTCATTATATTGATGCAAACTGAAATATATTTAGTTGAATAGTTTATTATACTATGACGTCATTTATGTTGTTTTACAAGTCAGGTTGATGAAAGCGAAACACCTTGTCGTACATTAGAGCGTTTGTTTACACTGTGCATAATAGAGAAGTTCGACGTAGCTGACGTCACTTTGCCCCAAGCTGTACCACCAGACGTCACAAAAACAAAACAAAACGGCTGCCCCAAGTTAGCAGGAATAATCATGGTTTTTTTATTAATTCTAAAATTATGCGTTTTTCATTTGTTAAAGTGTTAGAATGTGTTGGTGTTTTGGGTATGCATCTTTCCAATACATAAGGCTCTTGTTGGAGTTTACTCTACCTTTAAAACTTGACATCAATTATCTACATTGCTTTATCAGAAATCATGAAAAATTATTTTTTTGACCAATTTATATCTCTCTTAAATTATTTAAGCAATATAAATATTTTACATTTTAATATAATATTTTCTATCTGAAAAACAGATTCTTGTTTTAAATTATTGTTTTCGGTTTTCATGACTGGTCAACCTCAGTAATCTATTTAAATTCACATCCATGTCAATTTTGGATTAGTCTACAAGAACTGGAGGTGGAGGGGAATGCACTGATCGAGGTCAGAGGTCAGGTTAAAGAACAAAGATACTGCATACCTGCACGGATAGAAACATGAGATAGATCCACGTTTTGGGCAGTTTGGTGTTGACGGTGAAGTAGCTGTTGCTGTAGAGACAAGCGTCAGTCTGACAACTGCACTGGAAGAATAGTCGCATGAAGTTCTTGTGTCGGCCATCTGAAAACAAAACAAAAAACCGGTCAGCTCAAAATTAAAGGTACATAGTCCTGTAAAAACATTTGTATAGTATTTGTTACTGAAAATGGGGAAATATATTATAGCTGTCGGTAGTCTGCCTGCCTGGGATGCTTTGATCATGGGATAGAAACCACATAGCAGACCCCATTCACTGTTTGTCATAAGAGTAAAAACATAACAAGCAGTAAACTGTAATACCTCAAAATTGTTATTTAATTGTCAGGGTTTCAGTAACTCAAGTGCGTGCGTGACATTGACAATACATTTGTTGACTTCAGTGACAGTACTAAAAGGTTAATTATTTTTATCAAATAATATTTCAATTAAAATCCTATTTTCGGTCCATAAATTTAACAGTTTAAACCAAGCACCTATAACAACTGTTCACCAATAAAGTAAGAAGTACACTCTAGACACACATAACATTGTTGATACCGCTGCGAGCCGACAAGTATCACGTGATTTCCAAGTTGTTGCTGTCTGCTAAACCGGAGTTGGGTGTTGTTTTTGCTAATTACCGTTTTGTTATCCTATTAAAGAATTAACCTCAAGTGTCGTGGATTGAAGTTAAACCGACAATAGTAAATTGCTGGCAACACACGAACATTCTTCCACCCCTACCCCGAGATGATGATAACTCTGTAGATGACGACACACGATATTCCACTGGTCGATTTAAATAAGTAAATGACTATTTATCGTGAATGGCTGTATTGACAGTGAACGAATCTTGTATTGATTAACATTTTAGTTGTGCTCTTTTGAAAACATATATTTTTATGCAATATATTCTTTCATTTCAACACCATTCTTGGTTATATGTACAGTATTATATTATTATTTATTATGCACGACATAACAATGTAATATTGAAAAGGGAGATAACTCATGACTAATTCTTTATTGCAAATTCGATATAACGACAAAGTGACCCCGGGACAAACGTGGTCGTTGTAACGAGGTCTGACTGTATATACTTTTTTTCTTTAAAAATATTTTTTCGTACGTATGAAATAATTTGAAGACAAAATCTAGTTTGGGCTTCTTACAAATATTATGACGATCAGAAACACACTGACTATACATATACTGATATTCTAAACAAGAAAATATATTTAAAATGTAAGTTTAATAGTAGAAATATTTTATTAGTCGGAAACATCTTACAATGAAGCAAATTCAGGAATGTCCCTTTAAAACATCTTACAATGCAGCAAACTCAGGAGTGTCCCTTTAAAACATCTTACAATGTAGCAAACTCAGGAGTGTCCCTTTAAAACATCTTACAATGAAGCAAACTCAGGAGTGTCCCTTTAAAACATCTTACAATGTAGCAAACTCAGGAGTGTCCCTTTAAAACATCTTACAATGAAGCAAACTCAAGAGTGTCCCTTTAAAACATCTTACAATGAAGCAAACTCAGGAGTGTCCCTTTAATCTACTCACTGACAACACAGCATTTTGCAGGTAATGGCAGTCGGATGTTCAGACTAGCAATGTAGTCTTTTACACTGGACAGATGTCTCTCATAGAAGTGCTGCACACCATCTCTGATTGGTTCATGCTACAAATAAAATGTTATCATTGGTCAGTAATCTCATAGACGTGTAGCAAACTGTCTTTGATTCATGTTAAAAACAAATATCATTGGTCAGTAATTTGCAATTTGCAATTGGTTAATGACACTAACAAACAACCATCATTGGTCAGTAATATGCCAGTTTTGATTGGCTAATAATACTAACAAACAATCATTATTAGTCAGTACATGTATATGTCTTTCTGCCAGAAGCACTGATTGTCAAACTTTAACAAAATCTTACAATATTTCAGCTATTGCTATGAGCATGTTGACTATCCTTGGTAGGGTTTACATTATTAATATATGCCACATCTTTGCATTATAGGGAAAGTATCAAGCATTAGGCAACATAGTCAACCAATTATTGTTTTAGTTTGAATGTCTTAACCAGTATGGATTTTACAGTCTTACAAACTGTGGATTCTAAAGTATTATCAAGTGTGGATTTTAAAGTCTTACAAACTGTGGATTCTAAAGTATTATCATGTGTGGATTTTAAAGTCTTACAAACTGTGGATTAGTAAAGTATTATCAAGTGTGGATTTTAAAGTCTTACAAACTGTGGATTCTAAAGTGCTATCAAGTGTGCATTTTAAAGTCTTACAAATTGTGGATTAGTAAAGTATTATCAAATGAGAATTTTAAAGTCTTACAAACTGTGGATTCAATAATATTACCAAACACACATTCTCAAGTTTTGCTAAGTGTACATTCTAAAGACGTACCATAATGTTATGCATTTGACTGTCTTAGATTCTAAAGGCTAACCAAGAGTGGATTCTAAAGGCTTACCAAGCATGGATTCTAAAGTTTTACTCAGTATGGAGTACAAAATTATATCAAATGTGGATTCGACAGTTTTACCAAGAGTGGATTTCAGTATCTTACAAAGAGTGAATTTCAGTATCTTACCAAGAGTGGATTTCAGTATCTTACCAAGAGTCAATTTCAGTATCTTACCAAGAGTGGATTTCAGTATTGACCAAGAATCAATTTCAGTATCTTACCAAGAGTGGATTTCAGTATTGACCAAGAATCAATTTCAGTATCTTACCAAGAGTCAATTTCAGTATCTTACCAAGAATCAATTTCAGTATCTTGCCAAGAGTGGATTTCAGTATCTTACCAAGAGTGGATTTCAGTATCTTACCAAGTGTGGACTGCCGAGGTGAGCAAGTCCGCTGTTTACTGACAGTTTCTCTGACACCAGCGTGGAGGCGGGACTGCTGGCTCGGTCTGACGGTAGACCCGCTGTCAGACTACTGGCTCTGTAACACAGAAACAGTCAACAATAGATACCACCCACCATAAAACAGTCAACAATAGATACCACCCACCATAAAACACAAAACCAACAACAGTACATAAAACCTAACCCAATTGGAAAGAAAGAAAGGAAAGAAAGAAATGTTTTATTTAACGACACACTCAACACATTTTATTTAGCTATGTGACATCAGACATATGGTTAAGGACCACACAGGAACTGCTGTCGTCTCTTCATTGGTTACTCTTTTCTATTAGCAGCAAGGAATCATTGATATGTACCATCTCACAGACAGAATAGTACATACCACAGCCTTTGATATACCAGTCATGGTGCATTGGCTGGAACCCCCGATGGGGATCGATCCCAGAGAGATCGAGCATCGAGGGAGCGCTTTACCACTGGGCTATGTCTCGCCCCTCTAACCCATTTGGAAGTACATGTGTGGACATTTACTGATGGTGGCATATCAGTTAGGAAAGTTGAAAAATGGCTCAAACAGAATTTGGAAGGCAAAATTCAAGCATTTCAAAGCATTGTTCGATGCAACATTACAGGTGGCATGGGCTACATAATACTAAATATTATTTTAATTGCATGAATGTGATTCAAATATAGTGAATACATAACTCACTATATTTGAATCAATTAAAATAATATTTAGTTTTCGTAATGTCAAAACCATATTGGTACACTGACACATTACAACAGTACCAGAATGTCAACCAAGTGCAATCAATGAAATAAATTAAAATGATAATGGATAATAAATAAGATATTTAAACTCACTACCATTTTGCATTCTGAGAATACTGTTAAAAATAATAAATGTTCCCAACTACAGTGTATGCCCAACAAATTTTCTTATCTCCTAAATTCAAGGCCCATATATCTCTGTGAAAAATGGGTAAATCCCCAAGAAAATTATACTTGATTTATAACAGAAAATGATAAAGCTAGCCATCCACAAAATCTGAGCTCAATATTTTCAGGCATTTTAAAAATAAATCTAGGAAAGCACATTATTTTGTATCTTCTAAGTTCAAAAGGCCATAACTCAGTCAAAAATGGGTAAACTGCCTTGAAAGTCAACCTTGATCTGTAACAGTTCATGATAAAGCTATACATATTTAGTTTTTAGCTCAATATCTCAAGACACTGTGGAAAAAACAGACAGACAGAAGGATTGAGATGAAACCTATACATGTAGTTCCTTCTGGTTGAACTGGTTTGTGCTAATAATGGCTGTGGCAATCACCTTGATGATTTTGACAGGCTCTGCAGACTTGACGTGCCAGCAGACGACAACATGGCAATCACCTTGACGATTTTGACAGGCTCTGCAGACTTGATATGTCAGTAGATGACAACATGGCACTCACCTTAATGATTTTGACAGACTCTGTTGACTCGAATTGTCAGCAGACGGCAACATGGCACTCACTTTAATGATTCTGACAGATTTTGCTGACTCGAAGTGCCAGCAGATGACAATATGGCACTCACTTTGAAGATTTCAACAGACTCTGCAGACTTGATATGTCAGCAGACGACAACATGGCACTAACCTTAATGATTCTGACAGACTCTGTTGACTCAAAGTACATGTACCAGCAGACGACAACATGGCAATCATCTTAATGATTCTGACAGACTCTGCTGACTTGAAGTGCCAGCAGACGGTGGGAGATGGAACCTATAGTTCTGTCCGGTTGGACCGGCAGGGAACCAATAATGGCTGTGGCACTCACCTTGACGATTTCGACAGACTCTGCTGACTTGACGTGCCAGCAGACGGCAACATGGTGGTCTTCACGGACACAGTACCGCTGGGATGGGTGGCGTTCGGTGGGTTGCCCACAGTGATCACGGTGATCGTTCCCTCCGTCTGGCTCGACACAGATTTCATCTCTCGGTCCCCAGCACTGAAAAACAAAGAGGAAATAGAATATCTGAGGGACTGTTCCCTCTGACTTACATGATTATAGAGTCAAACTGAAGTGAAAATACTCAACACATGTAAAACCATGACTTGACCAAAGTCAGATGTTTATCATTTGAGACGCTGAGCCTCGTTCCACGAAACGATCTTAGTCCTAAGATTACCGTAAGCACATAGCTACCCTATGCACTTAAGATGATTTTAGGGCTAAGATCGTTTCGTGGAATGAGGCCCTGACCTAGATTAGATATTAATGATGGTGATTTTCACAGCATCTATTTTCATTTTAGACTGACAGCATGAAATGAAGATCAGCCGTTACGGGATATGACATACAGTGTTTAAACTGTTGTTCACCAAATATGAATAAAAGATGAATTTGGCAAAAATATTTAAAGGGACATTCCTGAGTTTGCTGCTTTGTAAGATGTTTAACTAATACAATATTTCTACAATTACATGTAAATCTACATCGTTTGACCCTGTTTGTTATTATGTGACTTACAATGGAAGTACTTCTTGCACTCAGGTCTTCATATTGTCTTGTTTAGAATATCAATGTCTGTATATTTTTAAGAAACCAAAACTGGATTTTGTCTTCAAATAATTTCATACATTTATGTAAGAAACATTATTTTTGTTTTTTTTGTACAAAATAAAATGAAATTTAACTTAGTAAAAACATTAGAATGATCAGAAACACGTTTAATATACAGCCACTAATATTTTACGCATAAAAATATATTTATTATGTAATGACAGTTGTTAAAAAGTCTCTGTTCA
This sequence comes from Dracogyra subfuscus, assembly GCA_016106625.1. NCBI lineage: Eukaryota > Metazoa > Mollusca > Gastropoda > Neomphalida > Peltospiridae > Dracogyra > Dracogyra subfuscus. The sequence goes on along the minus strand of JAECMU010211463.1, from coordinate 4,456 downwards.
TCGATAACATCTTAAAAATTGCAGCAAATTCAGGAATGTCCCTTTAATGATATACATGCATGTAGTTATGTATTTGCCCAAAATTTAAAGGTACAGTAAGAATATGCATGCTTTGTGAGCCTTCTATAAAGTTGTGTTCAGCTACAGGCTTTGAAACAAAATTCAGCAAACAGGTCACAATCTTTTCTATTCACCCTATATCACCTGGTTAATGTCTTCTTCTTTTCCCCCACTTCCTTTTCCCTATAACAAATCTTGTGATTGTCTACACCTCATTTTCAAGACACAATTAACATATCTTGTTTATGTTAGAACAGAGATGAAATCTGACACAGAACATGAAATCCAGAAAACTTTTAAAGATCTTTAGAAATATGCGCTTCTCGCAAGCTTTTTTTCATCACATAATAAGGACTGAAATAGTTTTTTTGGGAGTGCTAAAAATTAAGATTTGCCAAACAAATCCAAAAGATTACCATCTGTAAGACAAGCCGTATTTAACTGGGTGGTAAAGGATGTCACAGGTCACAGGATTAGGATGATCATCATTAGCGTACTTCTTTAAAGCAGTGCTTTCGCTCGCTGAATAAGTTTTTGAACAATAAATTGTAAGATAAATAACATCAAATGGATACCAATGTGTTATTATATTTTTTACATACCTAGTAGCCTAGAAACAATTTGGTTTTTTTTTACCAATAATTATTATTATTATTATAATGAACTAAATTATGTTACAGAACGTAACCTAACTGGGTCATGGCATATGAATACTTTGCTTTAAGCATCCATACAATGTACAACGTCATAACCAAATCACAACTGTACAATTGCACATGCTGAGTGGGTTTATACTTACAAGTAAAATTTCTAAGGGGGTGGGGGGTTGCATAAAGCTACCCCTAGATGTTTTTATTTTTTTAAATTTATTTTTTAAAGTTGCATGTAGCAGGTATATGTGTGAGGGCTTGATCCCCCAACCCGCACCCCAGTAATATGCACCTGGGTACAATCATGTTTACCCAACTTTCCAGATTTATTTTTCATGTGGAATAATCTCAACATTAGTGAAGTATATTAGTAAGTAAACAACATGTTTATCACAATGAATAATAGACAACAAAAGATAGTAAAAACAATATTATTTTTTATTTATTCTAATAAACAATAAAACCTCTAAATCCACAGAGTGAAAACACAACAACATTCAATGTAATTCAAAAATGAACACTACGATTACAGGGCTAGCTCTGGATGATTGGAAAAATTTTCCAAGTTAAAAAAAAAAAAGGCGAAATCTATAGCTCAGAGGTGGGAATTGGTGAACTGTAAAAAAAAAGGAGGAAATCTAGAGGTGTCCAGGGGCAGGTATCCCATGCTGCATTGCGATGCCGGCTAAAGTTTACTCGCTCCTTTTGCAAATAAAACCAAATAAGAAACGCTGCCGCATTTAGATTCATAATGACGTCACAACATAATATGATGTGTAACATCATCATTTAGGACAGTTTTACGATATCATAGAGCTTTGAAAATCTGGTGCCAGAGGTTTACATGACCAATTCTCCCCTTCCCTGGGTAAAGGATGTTTAAAATGCGAGGAAGTGCATTGTTTTATGAGAGGAAAACTGTGAATCCGTGGAGAATACCCACCCCTGACAGCTATTTTTCAACAAAATATCAGTTATTACGCTATTTTTTAAATTAAAATACAATTTTCAACTGGTTTTTTTAAAAGTTTAGAATTTGGTGACTGGCAGAGCTGACCCTGTTAAAGCATATAAAAAAATCACATGTAAAGATACATGCCCAAGTACAATAAATGTTTTTTTTTTTTAGTTGTTAAAAGTTATACACTATCCTCAGTTTGCTGTCACTGTTACATGTGTATGACAAACATTTTTGTACAGATCTTTAAAATTACATATACGAGATATTTTCTTGTTTAGAATATCACTGTCTGTATAAACCAGATGTTTGTTGTCATTCTACATGTAGTAGCTCAAATCAGAAGTTAACTTCCCAAAATTTTATATATTATACATGTACGTACTGTAAAACCTTTCAAAAATGGACCCTCTGTAAACCAGAATTCCCTCAAAACCAGACCCTCTGTAAACCGGAATTCCCTCAAAACAAGACCCTCTGTAAACTGGAATGCCCTCAAAACCAGACCTTCTGTAAACTGGAATTCCCTAAAAACAAGACCCTCTGTAAACCAGAATTCCCTCAAAACCAGACCCTCTGTAAACCAGAATTCCCTCAAAACCAGACCCTCTGTAAACCAGAATTCCCTCAAAACCAGAACCTCTGTAAACCGGAATTCCCTCAAAACCAGAACCTCTGTAAACCGGAATTCCCTCAAAACCAGACATTTTTTTTATACCAAACTTAACCTCTCTAAACTGGATCCCTCTTATAACCAAGGAAGTCTGGTTTAGAGGGGTTTCACAATATACATTTGTTTATTTTTTTAACTTACAAAGTAAAAAGAAAAACGACTGCCACAAATATTAGCCAGAGTTTGAATTTCACCACGGCACCAAAAGCAATTGCCCCACCCTTACTTGCCGTTATACCCCAAAACAATTACGGCATCGACGGCAAGAAAAATGCTGCAGTGCCTAATTACCTGGTTTGCCACCAATCCCTTCTCATACATTTCAGATGGTAGGCTATACAGGCCCCCTATGTATCCTTTCTTGTGCCATAGCACTGTTTTACTGATCATATCAAATAAAAAGTACAAAAACACCCATAGTTCTTGGCAGTTTTCTTTTAAAATGTATTTGCGTTAGAAACATCTGTCACCAACAACATTGGAGGCTACATGGCAAGATACTGCATTATGGAAAGAAAGAAATGTTTCATTTCTAATGACGCCCTCAACACATTTTATTTACAGTTATATGGCGTCAGACATACAATGTATGGTTAAGGACCACAGATTTTGAGAGGAAACCCGCTGTCACTGCTTCCCACAGGCAGGATAGCACAAACCATGGCTTTTGTTGAACCAGTTATGGATCACTGGTCAGTGCAAGTGGTTTACACCTACCCATTGAGCCTTGCGGAGCACTCACTCAGGGTTTGGACTCGGTATCTGGATTAAAAATCCCATGCCTCAACTGGGATCCGAATCCAGAACCTACCAGGCTGTAGACCGATGGCCTAACCACGACGCCACCGAGGCCAGTTCTGTATTATGGATGCAGCAGTATGAGTGATCACGTAATCATGGAACAAGGCCAAAGTTCAGGCAGAATGAGCAAACAAAGAACAACATCTGCTAGACTGGTTTATATGCTTCGCAGTAAACCAAATGACCACGTCAGGAACCAATCAAATAGTTTGTGAATGTTAGTGAAATGTTCGCCGGGTGAACTTGGAGCAAGTCCGTGATTGTTGAACAAGGCCAGGGCTGAGTTCAGCCAGAATGAGCCAAAAACCCCACCCCTAAAGCATCCCATAGACTAATTTATGCACTTAACAGCAAACCAAATGACCATGTCGGGAACCAATCAAATAGTTTGTGAATGTTAGTGAAATGTTCGCTGGGTGAACTTGGAGCAAGTCAGTGATTGTTAAACAAGGCCAGGGCTGAGTTCAGCCACAATGAGACAAAAACCCCACCCCTAAAGCGTCCCATAGACTCATTTATGCACTTCACGGCAAACCAAATGACCATGTCGGGAACCAATCAAATAGTTTGTGAATGTTAGTGAAATGTGCGCTGGGTGAACTTGGGGCAAGTCAATATATGATTTATGTTTATTCAACTCAGATGAAAGTGCAATTACCACATATGAAAATTTAACGTCAGATTAAATATACCAAAAATTACAATTAAATTATACTTCCGATATATTGCAACTACCGAATCTTGCCAAGATTCAGTTATGCAGCAGCCATACGTGCGAAGCTGTCAAAATATTTTAAGCTACGTTCAGCCAGACTGAGCAGAAAAAAATGTGCTTTCATTAAACCAAATGGCTATGTCGGCAACTAATCAAATAGTTCACAAACGTTAGTGAAATATTTGCTGGCTGAACTTAGATTTTGTTTGAGTGTTTCAACTAAATTGGCATACATGTACATGTAGTTATTAGCTGTGGAATTGCTAAGTGTGTGTTGGCCTTGACTGCGGGCTAGGGGCGAGTACAAATGTGCAGTAACCACACACACACATCAACATACACGACCACATATTTTTGTTTGCTGGTTTGTTTAACGACGCACTCAACACATTATAATTATGGTTATATCGGCGTCGGACATATGGTTATGTCGAGAAAAAAACCCAGTGGTTATCTGACGGGGATCGATCCTAGACCGACCACGCATCAGGCGGGCACTGTACCACTGGGCTATGCTGCCCGCATGACCACATATATAATTAGATACCCAATTCATGTTAATAAACCTTTGATTACTGCTATGTACATGAACTTACAAT